>JANHFO010002793.1:58033-70576 GCA_032468095.1 Pareas carinatus | reverse complement strand
GAATAGACAGTATCACCATCAGATAGATTCGTAATTGGTTGACCAACCACACTCAACATATAGTCGTCAATGAAACATGTGGAAAGCATACAGTGGGAAGCATACAGATTCTTTCTTAGGCCCAGTACTCTTCAACATCTTCATAAACAACTTATTTGAAGAAATAGAAGGGGAACTAATCAAATTTGCACATGACACCAAGATGAGGGGAATAGCCAATACTTTAGAACAAGGTTTCTCAATCTTGACAACTCCCAGAATTCTGGGAGTTGAAGTCCACCTGCCTTAAAGTTGTCAAGACCGAGAAACCCTGCTTTAGAAGATGGGCTCAAGGTTCAGAAGGAACTTGACAGGCTTGAAGACTGAACCTTAACCAACAAAATGCAAGTGGTCAGAAAAGCAAAGTTTTACACTAAGCTAAGAAAAACCAACTACACAGGTATTGAATAGGTGGTAGCTGGCACAACAGCAGTAATTGTGAGATGGATCTCACAGTCCTAGTAGGCAATAATATAAGTATGAGCTAGCAGTGTGTAGCAGCTGCCAAAAAGGTCAATGCAATCCTAGGCTACATCAATACAGGGATAGGATTAAGATCATGTGATGTGTCAGTACCGCTTTATACTGCACTGGTAAGATCACACTTGAAATACTACATCCAGTTTTGGTCACCAAAAAACAAACAAACAAACAAAATGCTGAGTCTTCAAGAAAGAGTGCAGAGAGGAGCAACAAAGATGATTAAGGGACTGGAGGCTAAACTGTATGAAAAATGATTGTGTAAAATGGGAGTGTCTAGTCTATGGAAGAGAAGGATTAGTGCGACGATGTCAAACTCAATTTCATTGAGGGCTGCTGCCACTATTGTCACAGACACCATGGGCTGCCCCTTTCTGCAGTTGCCACCACCCCCATGTCCGCTGCCCCATGGAGCACCCTGTTCGCCTCCAGGGTGGCCCTGCGAGCTGGATCCAAGGAGGCTGTGCGCCGGATCTGGCCTGCAGGCCTTGAATTTGACTCCCTGAGTTAGTGAAGACATATAGCAGTCTTCCAATATTTGAGAGGCTGTCATAGAGAAGAGAAGGTCAACCTATTCTCCAAAACACCCAAGGACAAGACAAGAAGTAACAGATGGAAGCATAACAAAGAGAGATCCAACCTCTATAAATTGAATTAAATAAACCTAGAGCTAAGGACAAATTTCCTATCAGAGAAAACAATTAATTAGTGGAACTGCTTGCCTCCAGAAGTTGTTCCATCACCGGAGGTTTTTAAGGAAAGATTGGACAGTCATTTGTCTGGACTGGTATAGGATCTAGGGGTTGGAGACCTCCAACTCTGTTATTCTGTATAGGACAAGACGCAAGAGCATAATCAAAGTGCATCCCTTCCCACTGTCCAAAAGGTTGACACTGCAGTACAAATCATTTTGATAAGATATACACCTCAGCAGCTTTAGAAACTCTTCTGTTGGAAACAAACTAGCATACCCATACATTTTCATACATACTCACATTTCCTTCCCCAAAATGAAACACAACAAGCCACCATTGGGGAATTGACCCCTCGTCCACTTTTCTAAAAACAGCAAATGTACTATTGTGCTACTGCCCAAAATATCTCCTTGTTTTGTCTCAACAAAGCATCTAGAGTGAATAATAGCAGAAATATGACTGGTTGTAATAAAATATTTGGTTAAAAACAAGAAAAGAGCAGTCCTATCTCAAGCCACAAAATAGCAATGCACATACTGTTAGAACAGGGTGTCTCCAAACTTGGCAACTTTAAGACTTGTGAATTTCCCTGCTGGCATGGCTGGCTAAGGAATTCTGAAAGTTGAAATCCACAAGTCTTAAAGTTGCCAAGTTTGGAGACTCATAAGTTAGACTATACACCAAAAAAATGCCAAGAATTGTTTCAACAGCTGTAGAACTCAAAAAGGCTGTTTGAAGACCAGAAGAGAACTGAAACAGCACATTCTCAATACCTCAATTTTTCAATTCAACTTTCAAGATTTGTGAATGGAAAAAAATTGACGCTATTATTTTGCCAGAAATGAATCTAAAATTATATTTTTATTACCTCTCCTTCCATATTCATACACCTTTTGGTGAGTAGTTTTTCTTGCTGAAATAATGTGTAGCTGAACTCTGAATCCTCACATTTCTATTTCTTTCTCCAAAAATTTACATCAAATTCACCATATTCCTGCAAGTTGGGGTAGCTTTTGAGGATATAAATGAACTTTGTGATTTGTAGAAAATCTTTGATGAAGCGAGAGGACATAAAACAAAGTTCCCTTTATAATTAGGAGTGTTAATACCTCACAAAGGTTCTGATATGAATTCCACAGTTGGTTTATGCACTATTTGAAAATTTTCCTCTTATCATTTTTAAGACTTTTCACTATTCAACTTCCTTAAAGACATTAGGCCTTATGATGATGAAACAAAATTAGTCCAACCTTCATCAGGAAATATACAGTATGAATTTGGAAATTTTTTTTGTCCCAATGTACATCATTTTTCTTTTTCACACAAAGAATATGTTTCATTTTGATGCCCTCCTGGAGATCTTTGATACTGTTTTGTGTTTAATCATTCTGCTTTGGTACCACTAGCAAATTTTTGGCCATTCTTATTCCTTTTATCTCAACACGGAGCCAGTATTCGCTTCATGGTAAGAGCTGTGAGTTTATTCACATACACTTTTTCTTCTTAAGCCAGTGAGTGATTCATTGTTATCCCATCGGATTTTATAAAAGCATTTCAAACTTGTGAACTAATTATTTGTGTGTGTGTGTGTAAAGATTCCTGTTGGAGTAATTAAACTAATTTTTGCTATCTTTTGTGAAATCATCTCCTAACTGGCTTAAAGTAGGGATATTTTGTGGTCAGACAATTGTCCACAAACCCCAAATAACATTCCTTTATTATTGTGTCATAATGTGTAAGATATTAGAATTATCTTTTTATTTACATAGTTTGTAATACATTGGTTATTCAAATGTTGAGCTATGATTATATTCATAGGCTAGTTAACTGGAAAAGAGGAATACAGAAGGGAAAGACATTGGTTTAAGCCAAATGCTGAGATTGATGGCTCCACTAGGCTCCACTAATTATAGGCCCCTACTTATTCCTGCTGAGCTGAAGAAGGTGAAAAGACTGGTTTCCAAGAAGGCAGATTTGCCACTGGTTACAGCTATTAAAGCCATCATTTGAATGTAGACAAGAGATATAAGAGAAAAGAAAGCAGTTTGTGCATAACCAAACAGGCATTTGCAGTGAAAAAAAACCTTCCCTTGAGCAACTTTCAGCTTCATTAACACATGAACACAAAGGTAATTGAACTCTGTTTTCAAGTGTAAAGTTGCATCATTCATGAAAACTGAGTTTTGATAAGAAGATATGCTAAAAGGCTATCATTTATTTATATTTAGGTATGTAGATATGTTTTAAAATTATTATCAAGACTGTTGAACAGAATTTAGTGACAATTTGATAAAAATAAACCTTTAATCAGGTAGATCTAATTACCGGTAAACTGTTTCTGAAAGAACACTGTACTTATTTTCCTTTGAGGACTTCACTACCTGCTTAGTTTGCAAGATGTCTATTTTTTAAAAATATATTTTAAGCCATACTCCTAGTGAAACCATTTTACATTTAGCAGTATGTGAGAGAGGGGGAAAGCCAATAAACTTTATTTTCCAAATGATTATTTCCTGACACCATCTAATAACGAACAGCACAAGGCATATTTAAGATTTTTAGGATCATACAGTATAACTAGTTAATCTAAAGAGTTAAATAACATTGCCGAAAACAACTAAAAAGCACACTATACATAAATAGAGCTTAAATGAAAATTTTACTTGCAAAAAGTTATTTAAAAGAGAAAATAGACAGAGTATAGACAGACAGTGCTCACTTCCAGTATTTTAAAAACCAGTTGTTCAAATAGAAGATATCATCTCATTTGCAAAGATAAAAGGATGTGATAACCCTTGATCTTTAAAAACTCTTTGTTAAAGGGCATTTTGACTTGCAGCAAATTACAGGCTCCTTGCTGTTTCCTAAAAAGATTACTACACTTACACTGTAGAAGAAAAGTCACACATAATTATAAAAAAGCAAAGAGAGGAAATAATTTGCAGAAGCCTGAGAAAAGGCTCAGAGTTATATGAAGAATATATTGAGAAATGAATGAATGAAGGTGACAGACAAAATGTGAATTCCACAAGCTGTTCCTGAGTATGTATATACTAAATAACTGATTTCTGAACCACGCATACAATGATTATATGCAATAACTATCTCTGGACTCAGGCATACAAATTTACGCAGCTACATTCATTCTATATTTGAAAATATCTAGTGTTCTTTCTCAATCAGTAACTTTTAGATTAGTTCAGGAATTAAGCTGAAATTATAAGTTGGCTCATACTTAATGTTGGTTAGGGCAAAGCATGAAATAGAATAGTTTATACTTCTTATTGGCTTAATAGTTTATATTTCTTATTAGCTATATTATTTTCATAAAAGAAAGTGAACTGTTTCCCCCCACTCATCCAAGAAAGTGTGCATATATACCAAGGTGAGTGCCAAAGCTTAATTTTAAAGAATATAATATATTTTGTAGGACTGCATGTTGGTTTGAACAGAAAAGGTTAGTTTAGTTTAGTTTAGTTTAGTGCTCAGTCTTTTAGACAGAAGTGCATTTAGTCAGGAAATTCATACAAAATGTCCATGGGTCGGGCGAGAATGCAATCATTTTAAAAAAGAAAACTTGTCCAGACTATACAGAAACTATTCTACCCAGATTAAAAGAAAAAGTTACTAAGAAAAAGACTATGTTCTATTATTCATTTTTTGATGTTGCATGTGAAGGCAACAATGAATTGTTGGTAAGCCAATGTCATATTGCTTTATTAGATACTTAATTTCTCTTAGACTTTAATTATAAAATGTACCAATATTTTGCAGGTTTTCAACTTCAGATAAAAGATATTTCTGTTTTGAAGCTCTGCAGTACTTTAAAAAAAAATTGAGCAGTAACAGCAGCAACAATACAATAAAAATAGGAAAAGCACCCAAAAGGTTAGTGAAGGTTCATATGTCTAAATGACCCTCAAGGTAATGCATTCAGGAAATTACTGGTGAAAAAGAAATCTTAGTGAACAATGTCCTTATAATAAGGAAGAGAAAGTTAGTGCTGCCTTTGGGGGATAATTCACTCTCAATAACTTTTGCAGTTCTACATCAACTTACATGCCCTACAATTCTAATTTCAAAGTACTCCTAAATATATATTTTTTGAATGCTCTGCAAAACATACCCCTATCTCTGTGGAAGGGTAAAATATATTAAAAGACTGCATACTTCACATACTTTAGAACTTCACTTCTGTTAAAACTTGGCCTTACTGGTTCTGTCCTATTTCATATTAAACAAATCTTTACTGAGCTTTTTGATTAAAAAAAACAACTTCACGGTTGTTTATAGTTAATTATAGTTAATAATATCCTGTTTTGCTAATTGCAAGAAAAGTAGAAATAAGTAATCTAGTTCTACTTTTGTTATTTTGGTAGATGATCAATTTTGTGGATGATTACATTTTTATTAACTACTTTTTAAAGCTAAATAATACTTTCATTAATTTCTATCCTTTTCAGTGCTATTTTGGATTTTATAAATGTGGCAAAATTAGGAAGTTCCAAAAGTTGAATATAACATGCTAATTTCCAGATTTCTTCTTTGTACTTTAGTCAGTTATATCCTGATATAAGTAATAGATAATACACTCTTGAGAACAAAGAAGACTGAGAAGAAAAGGGAGAACTGTACAAGCAGTTTCTGGGTATGGCTACCTTTTAGTGAAAATATGCTAAAGATGAGCAAGGTTGAAAGGTCAGGTAAGTAGGATACTTTCCCCTGCTCCTTCCCCAATCCCGCTGGAGCTGTCTTGGCCAATGTAAAATATGCAGATAGCTAATTCTCTTTACAGATCACAATATAGTCATATTGCACCAGGATATGCAATTGCTGTAAAAATAATCCGGCCTCAGTTCCTGCCATCTGCAAAATAGTGAATAATAATAATACTGATAATATTCTTTCAGGATTGCTTTAAGATTTGTGTCAATATCATTCATTCATTTATTCTATAGCTGCCCTACTCAGCCAAGTAGAATGGTGAACTTACCATTCTAAAACTATAAAACAGCTAAAACAGCTAATATAAACACAATTAAAACAGCAATGCTCTTAACAAACAAGAAATGGGGTCCTTATTTATCCTTCATTCCCCCAAAACATGTTATCTTTTGTGCCTGCTTACCAGTGTTTCTTGCTATTTATTACACTTATATTTGACCTTTCCTTCAACCATATAGATATCTCCATTTTAGCTATGAGGTAGGCTACACTGAAATAGAAATCATCCAATATGTTTCAATGACTTCATGGACATTTGAACTCGTGTGTCCCACACTCCTAGTCCCTAAAAATTTCTAAAAAAATCACATGACTACATCTTGCTCATTGGTAATTTTTGTTATTCAGTAAATGTGTAGTGTGAGTTTATACGGTGTTTAGGACTAGACAATACTATACTGAAAACCCACACATTTTTTCTAGTAGACTAACTTCTGAGCAATTGGCTTATGTATGCCATATGTATGAATGGAATTTTTTGAGAAATCAACTTAATGCAAGCTGACACAAAATAGTAATATAAGTAGTTTTCATTTTCTTTATCTGGAAATACAGCATATTTGGAATCCACTTTTCTTAGGGAAACAATGCTTACCAAAATTCCATATTCTATGGACTATTTAAAAAGGGAGCTTAAAAATATTGAACAATAAATTTTCTAACATTCATGCAACAAGACTGCTCTTTTGGGTAGTAGATTTTTGAAATATAAATAAGAGACTGAAAAAGTATGGTTTTTTCTGATCACAAAGGTTTTTTTAAATACCTTTATAACTGGATATTCTCATCCTTTTTAAAATACAGGCAAAAGAGGCTTCAATTTAGACGCAGGGAATAATAAAATTTAGAATGCCATTACCATGTATTAATATATTAAATAAATAGTTATTTAGACAATAAATATGAGCATAGAAAACATGGATTCTTTACTTTGTGAATACCCTTATTGCATTTAACAGCAACTTTATATATGAAAAACACACTTAGTTTGTCTGAATATATATTCCGTGAGAAAACTAAATTAAGATTCAGTGTAAATATTAAAGCACACTTCATATCCCTATCTAAGAAAAAGAAAATAATTTGAAACTTATTTTGTAATTTGAACTTAATCTCAGTCTATTTTTTTTGAGAAAAACATGTAATATAAAACATGGCCAAATTAAAACTGAACTAAATTCTCTCAACAATATATTTATAGATTGAAAAGAAGTCTACTATTAAAAAGATAAAAAACTCTGCAGCCTTTTCAAGACTCTGATAATTATAAATTAAGTATTTATTACATAATTTCTCATTTTTATATTTACTACAGTTAATGAAACATTATAGCTACCTTAATAAAAAGATCTAGTGGAATGCACTCATTCTATAAAAAACTTTTTGTAAGTATTTTTTGCACATTTTTTCCAACAGAAAAAAAACATGTTACTATTTCATGAAAATCAAGTTATATCCACTTATCCTCTATTGGAACTAGGGAGAAAGCAATTTCTAAAATAACAGCATATATTAAAAACTTTTTTTAAGAACTGTTTTTAAAGTATAGCATGAACAGTAATTATAATAGCAATCACATGCTTGGGGACATATTCTTTTGAGTTACTTCCATGTAAATGAAATCAAATTTGTGGCACAGGAATAGTTAAAAATCTTTTTTATTGCAATATTTAACTTGTTTCATGTTTAACGTATGCCTTGAGGATTGAAAAGTCAACTCAAGCATTGAATAATCTAAGAAGCAAACATTTAGCTTTCTAAGGGAAAAGAAGATAATAACCAAAAACAGCGAGCCATACAGAATAGAAATTATTGCTCAATTTTTAAAGACAGAAGTTACTTATACTTCTTTACCTACATGTTTACTTAAGTAGTGAACAGAAAATAATTGTTGCACTATTTAACATGAAATAGGAAGAAATAAAGATGACTTATAGTGCTTCACTAAAATTAAATAATAATATTTATAGTCATATCAGACAACTGTTTAGACAACCTATCAATTATTCCACTTATTCCAGAAGGTCCTTTTGAAATCAGGTAGA
Source organism: Pareas carinatus (assembly GCA_032468095.1). Lineage (NCBI taxonomy): Eukaryota > Metazoa > Chordata > Lepidosauria > Squamata > Pareidae > Pareas > Pareas carinatus. The sequence goes on along the minus strand of JANHFO010002793.1, from coordinate 62,313 downwards.
CTGTCCCTCAGAAATTGAAATACTTTCACTATATAAGACCCTGAGTTTTTTTCTTCACAGATTATTACTACTTGCTCAAGTGATTATAAGCTCCTTAACTGCCTCTTAGATATGTTATTTAGACGTTTTGGTCTCCTAGTATTTTAAATTTCTATGCCTTCTGGTATTGTCTTGAAAAACTTTATAACTTGGTTCTGCATGTCAAGATGACAGACAGCAAAACTTGAATGGTTTCAGTAGCAACGTTAGAGATGAATTACAGGTGCCTGGTGTCTAGTTTTATGATGGTTTAACACTATCAATTAAACACTTAAATGCAATACAAAAATAGTTATCTGCAGAGCAGAAGTGAGTACTATAAGATTTAAATCAGGTATATTGAAATTAAACAAATTTATTACATAATTTCAGCCCATTGAGAAACTGTTCTATAATTTTTCATATAATGTTTTAAACTTTCTGAAATATTGTTAGAATTGAACCAAAAAAACCCTATGATGTTATCACATAAACAAACTTTATGGAGTTCAATGGGGTTACTCTCAAGTGACTAAGCACAGGATGCACAGCAATTCAACTTCATATTAGACTGTTTTATTTAATGACATATTTGTCTGCTTTCTACTAATATTGTTTGGAAAAAATTTTCCCCCAAAGTAAATAAACAAAAAAAATTGTATTAAAATTGAAAGTGAGAATAAATCAACAAATTCCATATAAAGAGCTTGGAAACATCTTTGTAAAACTATTTAATCACAATGGCACTCTTCAATTGCAGTATTAACATTAATCTTTTGCGCAAACAAGGTGATATTGATTTGTCAGTCAGATTTATCACACACAGTCTGAATCTACATTTAGAAAGTACAAAGATGACAGGCCAAGAAAGTGAGACATGGTTGCAGCTTCATCATAACTGCTGCATGCTGAAGACTAGATACCTAATATTATTCATAGCATTTAATATTGCTTAAATTGGCATTATGCCCATATTCTTTACCTCAATATGTGAGTTCATTTGTTGCTGGCAGACACAGCCAACTATTTGGAGGAGTAATAAATGAAGGCGACTTAACTGTAGCTGAACAAAATGTAACAGATAACCTTTACAAGCACATACCAAGAATAAAAAGTGTCACTTTTGGCTCACAGTAAAGCTGCTATGATATTTTACTTTAATTTTGCTACAATATTATATAGATACAATATAGATTAATTGTGCATAAAGCTACAGACTAACTAAACATTAGATATTATTTTAGGTATTTCCACTTTAAATATGTAACTATGAAACGAACAACCCTGTTTCTTTCGGAAGAAACACATAGCAGAACAAAACTATTTTTTTTTGCCTTTTCTAAGATATGAACTTCTTCAAACATTTAAAGAAGCAAAGTAAGTAGCCGCAGGAAATAGCCTTGATTTTTAATCTTAATCAATGTCTTACCTTTCCCAAATCTTCTTCTAAAGCTTTCAAGAATAATCTAAAAGGAAAGGAAACAGATTCCTAATGGAATAGAATTCAATTTGGATCCAAAAATCTTTCCTTATCTCCCCCTTTCCCAATAATTAGATTCTCCAGTTTAAACTATATAGATAGGAATATCCTCATCACATAATACTTTTTGCTGACCCAAACAAAGCAACCACATAACCTTTTGGAATTCTGCAAAAAGTAAGCAAAATAACCATTGTTAAAAGAGTTAAGCTCATGTATTAATTCATAATAAAATTTAATACTTAAACTGCTTATCTCTACCATGTGGTCCAAACTACCCCAAGAAGGGGAATCCCCTTAAAAATATTAAATGCTTTTGTTTGCTCTTTGCATAATTAGATAAAACTACCAACATTTCTATTTTTCTTTACAGATTGAGCAACATTTGAAAAGTTAATCTTGGGGAGGGGGAACTACTTCTCAAAAACTTTCAGATCTAAGAAACTTTGACAACAGGTATTAAGAATAATTGATTTAAGATTATGCACTGCATTTTCTGAAGATTAGAATGAACCCTGATATGCCAAAACATCTTCCACAATTCCCACTTATTCCTTATACCCTGTCTCCAATCCTGCATGTCCCACCTGCTTCAAAATCTAGTAGGATTTCAGGGGAGGAATTAAAAAAATCTTCTCAGTTGCTCCTTTCAGGTGGTTTCTTTTACCTTCTTCTCCTTCAGTATGCAGCTTTAACCCTGAAAAACAAACACACATCTACTGAATTCAAAGGCTGAGATAATTCTCTATCAGACAGCAAGTCTCTGCGTCTGGTTATACAAACATACCTTCAGTCAGGTTGAAAAAAATAGGATGAAGAAACCTTAGAAACGAAAAAATCAGAACACAGATGATGAGGTAAAAAAGGACTTCCTGCAATCCTGTTTTGGGGTTGATTTTTGGTGAAGACAAAATAAAAATGGGCTATAAGTAGACTTGAATTTTTTAAAGAAAAGTGACAATCCAGAAACGTGGAAGTAACGCCCTAAAAATGTATTAAATGAACCCTGTTTCTGTGGGACTCACTATCAGTTAAATTGAGTGAACCGCTGAACATTAAAAAAAATTCGCACAGCTTACAATCGTAGTTATTTAAGGAGACAAGCAAGCAAACCACGGGTTTTAAAAAGTAAGATCCTCTCCCAAATATGTCTAGTGTATCAGCCTAAACAAAATCCAAGCCTAATGCTCATCTTAATACATATATTTCCTCCCTGGGGTTACTTTCAGGATAAACCATTGATACTTCCTCCCCGCCCTCTTCACCCTCCCTCCCTCCCTCCCTGTCCTAAGCACCGGAGCAACTTACCTTTTCACAGGGCTGAATTGCCTGGAGGAGAAGGAAGACTGCTGCTTCATCTTACTTAAGCGCCGTCGCGTTGGCACGTGGGAAACGAGAAAACCCAAGACTATTCGCAAAACGGACAAGAAAAAAAAACCCCCGCAGGCGACCGAAAGGAGGAAAACGAAGGTGCGCAGGTCACTCCGAAAGTGCAAAAAAGGAGACAACCCCGAAGCGGCCACGGGTGCCTTTAGAAAGCCAGTCACTTGCGTATCAAACTCGCGCGCAGTCCCCAAGACTCAAAGCTCGGGTGGGCGAAGGGGCGCGCAGTCCCCGGGCAAGCAGCGCGCATGAAACCAGAGAGCCCTTCTCAGAAAGTTTCTCACATTCTCCCTTTCTCTTCCCCGGCTTAACGAGGACGTTTGTGCAGAGGGACCCCTGCGAGCGTCAGCCTCGTGGGTGGTGCGCGAGCGAGCGAGCGAGTGACTCGCTGAGCGAAGGGAGCGGAGAGCAGACACTTACGCGCGCGCTTACTCCCCACTTTTGCCTTTTAGTGCGCGCGGGGGGAAATGTTTGGAGGGGGGGAAGGAAAGGACTCGGAGCGCTCAAGGCGCGCCTTGAGATCCTCCGCTGAGGAACTCGCCCAACCGAAGAAGTCCCACGCCGCGCTCGCCTCCCCCCCCCCGTCCCCAGCACTGTCAGTTCATTTGGAAAAGGAAGGGGAAAAAAATTAAAACTCTCCCCTCTACAAGACGCTCGCAAAACCCAGACGCCTTCTTCCCCACGGCCCCCTTCGATTGGGCAGTTTCCCGTCTGTCACGTGCCTCCTTTAATTCCCCCCTTCCTGTTTTTTTAAATAAAAAAAAAACCGCGTCGTGAATCATTCACTTTCACTTCGGCTCCTGAGGCTCCATCCTGAGGGGGTGATGGGATGGGGGGGGGAGAGGGTTACAGCTCAGGGAGGTGGTGAGGGAAGAGCTTTGGGGTTTTTCTTTTTCTTTTTGGCTGGAGAAATGATGCTGCAGCTTCCCTGGGAAAGAGGTGGGTGTGGTCATGGTCACCCTCTACATAAACAGACTTCATATATAGTAGAGCTGTAAGATAAAGTAGTGCAACTTTTGCTATTTTTTAAAAAACAAAATCTTATATATTGGCTTTGAAAAGTCTTTCCTAAAATAAAAAATGCATAAGATAGTTATGCCTAGGAAATTTTAAAATAAGAACAGAACTCTCACACTTTAAAAACCTGGATTTGGAGTTAAAATGTTTACCCTGGAGTAAATTCGGTGTAGGATTAAAACAAAACAAAACAAAAGGATTCAACAACTGAACAAGAAAGGTGCCAGGTTAAGTACTGTACTGAATACTACTCTAGAAGTGCTGCCAGGTTGAATGTTATGGTGGTATTGCACTGAGGAATAACTTGACATCCTATAAACCAGAGATTTTCAACCTTTTTCAAGCTGCGGACCCCAAAACATGTCATTGCTACATAGCAGAC
>JANHFO010002793.1:36079-57933 GCA_032468095.1 Pareas carinatus | reverse complement strand
GGATATAAATATTAATAAACTAAACTAAACTATCTTGTGCAAAATAGCCTATGTAGTTAGTTTATGGTTCAATGTACAGTATTGGTTAAGTCAGAAAAATGGAGCTTTGACAGATGTGGCTTTCTTTCATACTAAACAGAGCTCACTGGATCAGATCAGATACTGTGCAAAGAAAAATTTATTTGGATATTGATTAGTACAAAAACTATTGTCAGGACAAATTTCACTTATTATTGAACTGTCATAATTTCTGTGTCTCATTTTAAGGAGTACCATGTTTCCCTGAAAATAAGACTGGGTCTTATATTAATTTTTGCTCCAAAAGATGCATTAAGACTTATTTTCCAGTTAAGTCTTATTTTGGGGGAAATACGATACTACATGCATCCATCTGGCTGACAATCTTAACTTGGGCTTATTTTGGGAATAGGGCTTATATTATGAGCATTCTGAAAAATCATACTAGGGCTCATTTTCCATGGAACAGTCACTCTTATCATGAAATATCTACACTTTGCTCTTTATGGGTTAAAGTTTTCTTGAATTCAAAAAGACTTGAATTCTCATGCATCTCTTTTAAAATCTTCATTCAGGCTATTTTTGTAGGATTGCGTGTTCATTTTATTGTTATAGAAACATATGCTTGCTAAGCAGTATTTTTTTTTTAAAAAAAGTGCTTTCAAGTGAATCATGATTCCTTCTTTCCTCTAGACATTGAAAAAAAAAATCTCCAGACAGAAGTAACAGCTATTTACAGAATAATGAACCATGCAAATTCAAGTTTGAGAAGATGGAGGTGGAGAGGAATTTGCTGAAGAAAGTTTAGTTCTTCAAAGAGTAAATTATTAGAGAGCTTCTGGAAGGTTTCCTTTCTCTTTTGGTGAGACTTTTATCCTTATACCCTTGGGCTTTATGTGATAGAAATTATTTGGAGCTGAAATACTTTATCAGATAGCATTCACAGCTGTCTCCACTGAGGACACCCAATGATTTTTTTCCTATTTCTTGGAAGCTTACACCCTTGCAAAGAGTTACTACAGACGTTTTAGCACACACTGCTAAATACTTACTAGTAAATTATGTAACCCATATTTAGAGTAAGGTTCCATCTGGCCTAACACTATTTTCAGGATTGCACACAAATGCTTCCAGCATGTGCATTTAAAAGAAATATACGAAACACTGTCTGTGTGGCCTGGATTCCATAATTGTGAGACAATGTTTGTACTGAAATGGCAAGAGAAATTACTTAGAGATATAACCACTTGCAGGGGCACTGTGGCTCCGCGGATAAAGACACTGAGCTTGTCGATCAGAAGGTTGGCAGTTTGGCAGTTCAAATCCCTAGTGCCGTGTAACGGAGTGAGCTCCCATTACTTGCCCCAGCTACTGCCAACCTAGCACTTCTAAAACATGTAAAAATGTAAGTAGAAAAATAGGGACCACTTCAGTGGGAAGGTAACAATATTTTGTGCGCCTTTGGTGTCTCGTCATGCTGGCCACATGACCAAGGGGATGTCTTCTGACAGCACTGGCTCTTTGGCTTTGAAACGGAGATGAGCACCACCCCTAGAGTCTGCTATGACTAGCATGCATGTGCAGAGAGAAACGTTATAACCACTTGGGTGATCATCATTTCATATGACTGTCGTTTTTAATGTTGTAGATTTCCATGTGAACTAAATAATTGATCAGTTTCATATAGTTATATCTCCACTACGTACATTATTTCCCAAAACTTCAGGATACCAATAAAAGGGGGGGGAAATAGCCAAGTGCAGGGAATAACAAGATACTCTCAACACTATTTTTATTAAAATGAAATAAATGTTTATACTTTAATGGCTTTCTCCATACTGCAGCCCTACAAAAGGACGTGGTCTACTAAATGAAAAAGGAAAATTAATGTTTCAAATATTTCCATAGTTCTACAATGACTCTTAATTTGATATTCTAAATCAGCCATCCTTGACAAGTAAGGGTTGAATGAATAAGAGCATAATATTACTTATCCACTATAGATTCCTGGGATGAAAATAAGACTCTATTCGGATTTCTTGTAAAATCATACTAAAATAATTTAGACTTAATAAAATATTAAGTGGCAGTTAGTTACATTTCATACAATATGTACTCATAGTATAAATGCATATAAAGTATCTAAACATTTTCATATTGTGATTTGCTACATAATTGAAATATTTCATTTAAAAGCATATGACAAAGATAAAATCATTACTAAGGAAAGAACTCTTAATCTTACCTACTTTTTAATGTCCTGTCTTAAGAGTGATTTGAATGTCTTTCTAGTTTCCAGCTCAATCTTTCAGCTAAACTGTTCAAAAGTCTTAACAACACAGTATGCTTACTTTTGTGTTCTTTAATACAATCACGTGTAGTTATATACATTCTCTGGGAACCCCATCATAAAACAGTCAGTATAATCTGTCTCATTTCTTTCCAACCCTGGCATATGTTCATTGCAAAAGAAATCTGTGATACATTAGAAACTGGGCCCTATTTCTATCTCCCTTCTTTAAAAATAAATTCTAGGGAATACTAGGGAATTACTCTATTGCTAAGTTTCCACAAATAATACATGAACAATTAAATGTTAAAGTCACTTTTTTCTAGGATAACTGCCAGTATTAGTGCTTCTGATATAAATAAAAATCCAACCCAGCATTATATTTTATAACGTTGTATTTCAGAATAATTATTCTTACCAGCTTAAAGCTAGAATGCATAAGTTTGATACCCTTCAGTTATGTCCTCAAGCTACTGAAATTGTTCTACTGAAACTACTAAAACATTTCCTTGTTTTCAAAACGCTACACTGCTTTGATAAATTAATGGAGCACCACACAATAATTGTTTCTTGCATTAACAAGAATTTCCTTTAATCTGTTCATTTGATCATCAATCCCAGCATTCTTTAATGCCATTTTGTTATGTAAGTACCTAATCATCATGGTCTGAGGTTATCAGTGTGCCAATTATAGCTGTTTCCATTTTGTCATATCTAAATGTAAAGATTCATCCAAAGTGCATGGTTTGGGGAGAAATTGAATATATGCTGTCAAATGTATCCTCCATGTTATAAAGACAATCCTGAATGGCTTTTAGCAGTGTTTCCTAAAGTGTTGCCCAAGAAAACTTGTGAGTCCCCCAAGACACTTTCAGGGATTCCCCCCCCCAAATAAAAATTGTTGTCAGATATTGAACATATTTACAAAAAGGTAAAATAATTTCATCTTTCTTGTTATTATTTTTATTTCTTAAAGATATTTTTCATGAAAAATTAAACCATGAAGCAGGGTTTAATACTGTTATTTTACATAATTCAATTGCCCCAACACTATGCCAAAGTAAGGAATTACAGGGTTGCACAAAGGGATTTTTAAAATAAGCATTAATAAAGGTTATAGAAAATCATAAGCAGAAGGAGAAAACAAGGATTTACAACATTTGTAAAAGCTTTTGTTGCATGCCAGTGAGGGCTTCCTAGGGAAGTCATTCTTAAGACAGGACAGAGAATCTGACAAGACTTTCTCCCTGTTCAACCATATTATCTCTCACATTAGTGGCATTTTCAGAAATAGGATCTTGATCCAAACAGGCTAGAGCTATAAAGATAAAATCTGCTTTCACTGTTACAAAGCAGTCTGGAAACCAGTGACGCTGCCTAAGCTTCTATTGTGGTATGTTCTGCTCATAATATAAGAAATCTCTTTGACCAACTAGTTATAAGACATTCTTAAATAACAACTTCGCCCAATTTCTGATCTTATATTTTTACAATAGGCTTGCTTGTTGTAAATTAAGCCTAATGCAGGTTGTAAAAAGTAGAATGCTAACTCTAACTTTTATGGGAAATAGAGAAGTAAGTAGGGATGACTTTGAAATAGAAAGACTCCCAGTAGTAGCAAGGAGGTTTAACTTTGGATAGTAGCTCTTATGGATTCCACATATAATGGTTGCTGGAGTGTTTGTATATGCTAATAACTGAATAAGCCATTTACTTTTGTCTAGTGTTTCAAAAAATCTGATTCCAGAGACTTTTATAAAATGATTTTATCTCAGAGTTGGAAATAAATTCAAGCACTGTACTTCAGTGAGTAAATTTTAAAAAAATGACATATAGCTATATTTCTAGAAATGAGTCTGATGTATGCTCTAGTGAGTTAGTGAGTCTTTGATTATCATTCATTTTGAAAACAGTAATACTATGCATATATTCCTGGAAGGAACCCCCCATTGAACAATTTAGGCCTGTTAAGTAAACATCATTGGACAATAAGTTCCATACATTTTCGCTAGCCCTTAAATCTTGTATTCATTGTGCAACCTATCTGATGTATATTTGTTAATTCAAAAAATATTTATACACAAAGTATAAATATTGGAAACACTAATTTTGTAAACATTTGTGTGGGAGCATTTTGTTGGAACTTGATAGCACATTTTGGTTCATATTTAAGTTTTGTTGGCTAGCCTATAAGGCAGGATTGTATCAGGCAATCTAAGATATTAATATTTCAATTTACCGTAGTTTGACTGAATTTGGTGCTGTTTTCCTAACTAGAATAAATATAAGACAATTAAATGTAAATGCCCTATATATTTTATAAATAAATAAATAAATCTGTCAGATTACTTCTCAACTAAATAATTCTATTAGTTTTTTGGTTCAGCTTTTCAGAAGAGAGTATAATGTTCTGTTCTATTGCTGATTGTGCTAAAATAATGTTCATGCATAATATGAAATAATGCAAGTCTTCTATTGTTTTAGTCAAGTGTCAGTGCTTCTTAAAGTCACTCATCGTTACAATTTGTGAAAAGAAAAACTAACTCTTACCATATGCAGGACTCCCACTGAGGCTTTAAAAGAAAATCCTATATATAATAATCCAAGGACTATATTGATTAAAAATTAAAAAACAAACCAAAAACTCTAATCATTGCAATTTTAAGAAGTCCTTTCTTTGGAGCTATATTCCTAAAATGTATTACACCCAATGCAATCCATCATTAGCAACACGGCATACATACTTAACTGTTTTAAATGAAGCATAACCCACTGAACCCACTTATAGTTACTTCAAACCTCACCCTCCGAACCCTTCCCCCCCCCCAATCATCCATGTCCGATTCTCTACTGCCTAGACAAGAGCCTGCAATGTTCTTGGCAAGGATTTTAAGGAGTGGTTTGCCATTGCCTCCTTCTTTGGGCTGAGTGAAAGTGACTGGCCCAAGGTCACCAGCTGTCTTTGTGGGCCTAGAATTCACGGCCTTCTATTTTCCCCTTTGATGCCTTACCCGCCACACCAAAGTGGCTCTTGAACTTATATAATGAACCTCAAATTGGCTGAGTTTGGAAAATGTCTTTTTCATAGCACCATGTTGTTTTTCAATCTCATTGATTTGAAGTTCCACCTACAAATCTATGACACACATACACAAACACACACATATACACATGCATATGGAAATTGACTCATTGAATTAGGAGAAACCATTTAGTGGGGTTGTGAATGTTTTGACAGATATTTGGAACAAATGGTTAGGACTTTGTACAAGCATGTTACCTCTTTGCTACCCACAGGGGAGATGGGGCAGGGGAGTAGAGTAATGTAGCTGCTTTAAGACTTGCATTAAGTCTTAATGTAGCTGCTTTAAGACTTGCATTTTTGTGTAGAGCCCTCCTGTCCCTTTTTTTTGAGACTGATGCAGTAGTTTAGCAAAAGACAGGGTGCTTAATCTTTACTAGCAGATAGGTAACAAACTTGTACAGGACCTGACATACTTATTCTGAATAACTTTCAATGCATAAAGACTGTACTGTATGTGGTACTGGTCTTTGAATAAGGCCTTTTGAACTATCTGAGTTAAATCACTGTTCAATCTCTGCTTGGATATACCCAAACAAAAGGCAGCTCAGCCATTTCCCCTTATAACTGTCTTGACTGTTGAACTATTTTTACTGTTAGGATTTCACACACACCCATAAAATTTATTTATTTATTATATTTTTATACTGCCCTTCTCCCCGAATAAATAAATAAAGATCTATGTTCCTGTAATTTAAGGGCATTATTTTGTGTTCTGAATTCTGGGAATCGGTCATGGCCTCTTTCTGTGTAGCATTCCTTCAGTTACTTAATGATACGGTCACATCCTCATCCTTTATGCATCTTTTCTTAAGATTAAACAGATATGTCTTCAATGTTTCCTTGTAAAGCTAAACCTCCAGTGCCACATTTTCCTGGTTGTCGACTTCTACACTGTTCTGGGTTGTCTGAATCTGTATTAAAGAATGCCCAGAAAGCAGACTGAGTCTGCCAGTGGCATCATTCTGCATAATTTGAACTCATATCAGTTCTAAAGATTCCAGCTGTTTTCACCGCAGTTCTACTAAACATATAGAAGACAAATATTTCTTCATAGGTACAAAAATAGGTACAAAGATAAATATTTGTTCATAAGCATATTGCAGATGCTTGAATTACACATTATGTATTACACATATGAGTTGTATGACTTGAAGATTGCTTATTTAGAATTCTAGGACTATTCTATACCTATCACAAAAATGTATCTTATCACATGATGAATGTATTTTATGACATGATGACATGATTAATGTATTTTATTATTATTATCATAATTTATCACTTGTAGTTTATATGTACATTGAGAGCATATGTGCCAGAGACAAATTCCTTGTGTGTTCAATCACACTTGGCCAACAAAGAATTCTATTCCATTCTATTCTATTCTTTGTTTTATAAAAGAAGCATACTTGTCATTCCCCATTTCTGTTGACAGTAGGAATTAAATGTCCAATAATGTGCACTGATTTCAATAGATATTTTGGGGCTTCATAACTGGTACTCAAAACATCTTCTCTCCTAGATCTAGATAATGTACAGTAAAGGCCAAGAAAACACTTTTCACCTAAACTGATGCTAAAGTAAGAATATATCCTTTGCCGACTAATAAAAAAATCAGTGAACTATAACTACACAGTGATTTTAAATAAATACATTTTCTCATAATTTTTTCAGTTATAATAATACAAGGAAGGCAGGCAGGCAGGCAGGCAGGCAGGCAGGAAGGAAGAACGGAAGGAAGGAAGGTAGTTTTGCTATGTAGCAAGTATTGGAGGGGACAAATACAATTTATTTTTCCTGTAAAGTATCAAGTTTATCCAAGTTGTTTTTCAGATTTAACTATTGCATCAATATAGCAGAAGCAGTAAAAACAAAAAATGAAATAGTTATAAAATGCATTTTTTAAATCAGAGAGGAAATAAGTCTTACGAATATTCAAAGCATTGGCTTTTCTGGTGATATTTAAAAAAAAGACAGACATTTCAGTTTTCTTCTGAAAAAAAGGGTGTTTCAGCAAGCATCCAAGGAAATTTGAATAGCAAGAGTCTTGCTAAGATGGCTCCATTGTTGACAAGATTACTTTTATCCACCTTTCGCCTATGATTTGCATCTTTGCATTTTATGATGTTTATGAATATTGTTTTGATATTTTTATCTGTTGTTTTTATATTTGTTGTTTTGATTATTGTGCACTGTTCAGAGGCACTTTTGGTGAGATGAGCAGCTATATAAATTTGATTGATAAACACATACACACACAGAGGAAAATAGCGTATATGGCCAGTTCCTTGAGTGTCCTGACACACATGGCAAAATAGATTCTGATTCTGATTGTTGCAACTCTAAGCAATTGTTCTTCTGCCCTGAATAACTACCGGGTTTTTGTTTTATGTGCTCAGAAGGTCTAAAGAACCAAACTTACTATTGTAAAATTCCCTTAGGATTTAATGGAAAGAACAAAGAGATCATCCGGAATGATAAGAGAAACTCTGCTTCTCTGTTACAGTACAAGAGAGCCAGAAGCCTCTCTCTTCAGATCTGCTAAATCACAATGAAAGTGCTTCACACAATGAAATCTGAATTGTACCTAATCTATCAGCTTCATCAAACCACCTGGTAGTAGGATGCAGGGAGTTCAACAACCAAATGAATTCATGACTGAGGTACTCAGGAATTATCCAGTTGCCAAGATCCATACATTATATTGGCACATTCTCTTAGTAATTGCCATGATGCTGGCATAACCTTGTACATTTTAATAAAGAGGGCCTACTTTTCAATTTGGTATTCGATAAAGTAGAATGTCTGCCCCTTAAAGGTAAATTTGTTGTCTTCTACTTCTCTCTTTCATTAGGAAACGGCGTGTGCACTGAAATAGCTTTCATTGCAACAGAGCACACTTTAGACACTAGAGTTCTAAGTCTATGTTCACCTTTTGTAACATTTGGGATAAATGTTGCAGCTCGTGTCGCGTTGTGGCTTGTGCCACGGAATCTGACGCAAACCATTAGCGAGGCGAGGTTACACGAGTCGTTACCTCGCGGCCTCTTCCAAGTCAATTTTCCATCCGATTGTCTTGTTAATTCAATGGCACTGAAGACCAGACCTGGAAAAGCGCAAGGAGCATTGCTTCGCATACGTGGTTTCCATAAGGGGACGGGGGGCGCAATGCCAAGATTTGGGAGGGGGCAGGGGGAGGTTGGCGTTTTGATCGTCTGCGCACGCACACGTGGGGTTTAGAAAAATATATATTTGAAGGATTTCTGCGGTCTGTTCAACTCGGAAGTGGGGACTCCGGGCGGAGTGCCTATTTTCCTGCCTTCTTCGCTGCAGCCGTGGGTGCAGGCAGTTGCGCACATGTTGTAATCGTGCTAATCTTTCGTAGGGAGCGCCGGGTGTTTCGTGGCTCGCCGGCCCCCGTTGGTCCAGCGCCGTCTAAGCCGCGCACTCCGCCCCGCGCCTTTTCGCAGAAGAGAAACGGAGGCCTGTCCGAAGCTAATTCGTTGACCTATAATCCTGTACCCGGAAAAGGGATGCAGACAAAACCACAGCCCAGTCCGCGTGTTAACTTTTGATTTTAAACCGCAACGAAGTGTTCTTCCTTTTGCTCCCTGAAAAAAATAGAAGGGATCACTTTCTAGATAAAGGGGCTGTTCCAATTCGATTTTAAGACAATCACATCCCACTGAATTCAAATTCAGTCTGCGTCCGTATATCTGCCAAAATCCATTTTCTTTGATTACTTCGATTAAGTTGGGTTCTTTCCCTCCCGCGCTTTATGTTGCGCGCGCATGCGCGTTGCCTCTTCTGTTCACAGAATATTCCCGCACACCTGATTTTCTCTCTCAATGCTGTACTTCATTGCACTCTTTGGGCACGTTCAGAAATGCCAGCTGTTTTCTATATAAAGTCTTCACCAGGACAGAATTTCACTTTTTTACTGTCCAAGGGATTATCTACAAAAAAAGAGAGTAACTCGTGGAAACGAATATTAGTCTGTATCTACAATAGCATCCCAGGATAGATGTACTCAAAAACAGATTCTCGGCACAACCTTTGACGTTAATCTCTCACACAGTCAACCAGGCGATAGCAGCTATCGCTGCACAACAACAGCAACAACCAACCTTACGTTTTGGGATTAAGCGTAGAATTCTTTAACAGTGACAAAGTAATTTACCACTGGAAGAATTAGAGACATACCTAGATACTGAAGAAGGCAGTGAATCTACATTCATTTACCACCTTACAAACAATTTTGTCCCACCTTTATTCAGAAATTTAAGGCCACGGATAGGGCTTCATTTCAGGAAGCTGTAAGTATAAGGTTTTTTTTAGGATCTAGAATTCGCAGATCTCTACCTGTTATTCCTTCGGTCCCTCTTCTCAGTATTTCACAGAAAAGCAAAACCATGGGAAAAGAAGCCCATGCAAACGACAAACCATATCGGTGCAATTTAGTGCTGAATAAATATTATATCTAACTTATTTCAATCATCTACTTCCGTCCCATAAAGACTTAATGGCGCACGCTAGATACCAGGTACAGAGATATTTAATTGGCACAAATTTGGAAAGACAGCAGGCTTCCCACTAATAAGGATAATATAAAATATCATTTTATGGAGTATTTCCAACCGGCTTGCATTGTATGCTATCGAAGATCGTCTGTGATCGGAGCGTAAGAGGCTCAGGTGATGAGGGGGGTTTGGGTCATCCGTAAGGGATTCTGATTGCATAACTTTGACAATGTAGGAGAAAACACGACGATAAGTTCTAGAGGAGGGCAAAAGTTTTCCAAATAAAATAGGCTATAACTGCAAATAGTAATTTCAAACATGTATACTTCAGAATATGATACACTACCCTACAAGAACTATTATGTCCAAGGATAAAATGTTTTGCCTGATAACCCATTCCAAACACTCATTCTTCGGTTTGCTTTGTGACCAAACGATTGGAGACGGCCAATCGCTGTCAAACAGGGGGAAACAAATTGCTCTAAAACTTCAACTGTCTGGCGCAAGAAGCAAAATAAGAAGCAAGCAAAGGGCGGGATTTCTTTAGGTTGCTTGTTACCATGATACTCTTGAATATTCAGGTTTTTTTTTCAGATTTAGGAACCTCCCATCTCCCTCAGAGTGCGATCCGGGCTTAAGAATGCTATGTAGTTTAAAGAAATATAATGAAACAATACGAAAAGGGAAATTATAATGATAATTGTCACGATCTGGCCAAAGCTCTGACGCCCCTTCTAGTACCGCGGGATTGTCCTGCCACACAGATTTATTGCGGCTAAAATTGAACAGACCAAAGCCCACTTGAGCAGACGGAGAACGCGCGTGTCTCTCCCAAGCTGGATAAAGGAGAATGAAATATATCCAACAGTCAAAGACATTCCAAAAGAGTCTGCGATAATTGAAGGTCAACATTTCCAGGCAGTTTAGCACCGGGCCCAACACGGCCCCAGGGGAACGAGCACCTGTTTAGGAGCGTCCTGAAAATCGACTCGAATGGAACTCACTTCACCTGGGGAAATGGGTCGTTCTCACGTGATTGATGGCCCGTACGAGGACTGGGGGAAGGGCACAACACGAACCAAGATTCATCCCCGGGGGTACCGCAGACTGCGGTCCAAACTTTGAAGATGACGTGGGCGAGGGAAGCGGCGCCCGTTTTTTATATACGTCGCCGCTTCCCTCGCACCCATCATCTTGACTGTTTGTCCCCAATGCGGCCACCCCTCGGGTCAGTTCCGTGGCGCCTAATGAAACGGCAACGAAAAGGGCCGCCGAAAGCGGAGATGCCACCAGGGGCCTTCATCAGCCAATAGCCATGCAACAAGGTAAAACCCGGAGCCTCCCGACTGTGCCCCCTCCTCCGGGAACCGAAGCAGGAGGTGGCCAGTCGCGGGAAGAAAACTCCCCCTCCCGGGACGGCGTGCCCGCTGAGAGCTGGGACAGGCTGGGTGGGAGCCGGCGGCGGGAGGGCGCAGCTAAAGCGGGAACGCCAGGCGAGCGGTCCTCCCTCTGTGGCTTCCTCCCTCGTCCACATGTCCGACAGTAGTTGCTTGGCAGATTTCGTCCAGTATTATCCTCCGGCTTATGTACTTTGGGCTATGTGTCCGCATGTCTTCTGGGCGACGGCGCCCTTTCCTTGCCCGCTTCCGGCTCTGGAAAAGCAAGGCAAGCGAACGCTAGAGAGGAATTATGTCGCCCCAAAGGCTGCGGTGGCCGCTCAGAAAAATCACATAAGCCTTTAAGGTGCCTGACTATCTGGGTAAAATCTTTCTAGCCCGTCTTTCGGAGTAAAGCAGGGGTAATGAAAGAATGTTTTTTTAAAAAAACGATTACCACACTTTAAACTATGTTACCTGACCTTGTAGGGTAACTTAAAGTAATTTAAAAAATACAATAAGATCTTTTTAGTCGTGAAATGACTACGTTCGAACTCTCATTAATTCGTGGTTTCCGTTTTAAATTATTTCCCCCCTCCTTCCTGCGGGATCTGGCCCCTGATGGAATTTTCCCGCAAGTGACAAATTCCTCCCGAGGTAATTCCCAGAACTAAGGAAGGCGGGACGCTCCACCAGAAAGGGAAGGCATCCAGCCCTCCTGGAAAATCAAGTGATCAATAATATAACTGAACTGAACCGCCCAAGCTAGAGTGAGGAGGCTAGGTCTTAGTTAGCAGATCGGTCGGAGATCAGCAAGACCATATGCCCACTCCGAGCCTAGATTGGCAAGCCACTTCCGCGTGGTTCGCGAGGGAACTTCTAAGGAGGCGTTTAGTCTTTAAGCTCCTAACACGGAAAGAAAGATCCTGAGGCAACTTTAAACAGGTAGAACGGAGCCGATCGAACACAGCCATTTTTGCCCGCTTGCAGAAATCCTGAGCTGATTTTTAAAAAATTCATCCTAGGAACATTTGGCTGCTGCGTGATCCGCACACGTTACCCTGTTAGTATTCCCTAACGGAGCAAGCGCTCTCGAGCTTGAGTAAGAACCAGATAAGGAAAAGGGGAGAGTGACCCACGCGAGGCTATAGTCGCCTAGTAATTCTAGGACGGGACTGGGTTAAATGCCAAATAAATGTGAAATCAAAAGGTTAATGAGGGCTTCATAAATTGTAGAGAGAAGAAGGAAGAAAGGTTTTCACCTTTGTTTTGGCTTTGAGCAGGAAGGTGTCACTGAAATTTTGTCTTGAAGGCATACAAACCTTTTAAAAAAAACCCACAGCAATCAGTAGGCTGGACTAGTGTATTTATTTGTAGCATAAGATCTGTGAATTGGTTACACACACTTAGTTCACAACCAGACACCTTTCTGGGTCTGCATCTCCTTTTGAATGGTATTTATTACTGGATAAAGGAGGCCTTGCAGAATAAATCCAGGCAAACCATTTACAAATATCCCATATCCTTATTCCCCATATTCTGTATTTTGTAAATATTGTTAAAGTTCAATGTTAAATTTTTATGTTATCTGTACACCGCCCTGAGTCCTTCGGGAGAAGGGCGGTATATAAATCTAAATAAATAAATAAAACATTGTGTGTGGGTCTGCTGGATAAGAGCCTTGTGGCATCGCCTGTGAGTGTATTCTTTTATTATGATGTAGTTTTCATTGTGTGTTGTACTAAGTCATGCCCATACGTTAGAAGACAGAATATTATTTCATATATAAATGAAATAAATTTTGTTTTTCAGGTGGTGAAATTATATATAGCACACCGATATACTCCATACACTGCTTAGCAATTAACACAATTGCTCTACCAAGCAGGGGTAGAATTTTTCCTTATTCCCTTTCCTGTTTCTTTGGAGTTTAGTCAGGTGCGAAGTAAGATTTTTTTAACAATTGCCAAGAAAAAAATTGCATACTGTACACAGAAATACAGTCTTGACTATATCTCACACCTTTTATTTTTCCCACAGGCAGATTGTTGGCTTCCTTGCAATTAAAAAGTATATCATGGTAAGTTACACACTTAGCACATGGTTGGTTATGTGCAGTCTGAAGAAAAAAAAAGAGAGGTGAAAATTCACCAACCTCAGAAACCAGACACTTCTCATCCATACCTTTTATTTTATTTTAGCGATAAAATGATTCATCTCCACAAAGACATTTTTCTAAAAGAAATCCAAACATACCATTTCTGTAAGATGTAAAAGCATTTCCAGATAAAGTTAAAGCACGGTATTTCACTTGAATATTCCACTTAACATTAAACTTAAAAAAAAATATTTAGTGGGTGTATATTTGACTGATTTTGAGGAATAAACTGCAATGGGTGACACCTAGCGAGTCCAAGGAACACTGATAAAATATAAAAAATATTTTAACTGATAGGTGAGCAAAGGAAGAAATAGTGCAGAATGCTGGACAGTACTACTCATTTCCAATGCCTAACAGTAAATCTTGCACTCAAAACTTTTTTTTTAAAAAAAAGGATTCACCCAAAGCCATTTTAAGTCTGTGGACAAATTTTCAACTGACAGTTTCATTTTCAGAATACTCATTTGCTGTAACGACACTCTTTATTTCAGTATTTTGTATTTCCCTACCATACTCACTTTTTAGCAGGTCAAATAACTACAGTATATATATATATATATATATATGCCTTAAGAATAACAAGTGTTTATTCTTATGGCATTACTGGGGGTATATTTTAATTTTTGTGCCAGTATAAACAAACAAATATTTCCCTCTTAATAGTTGGCGCACTGAACCATACATTAATTGTGGTCATGATACCCATATCTGTATCTGCAATATCATGGCTACAGGATCTTTTCTTAGAGTCCACTGAGCTTCATGGTCCACGATTTAAAAAATGATAAGCCAGGATGGGGAACCATGGCCCTTTTATCACTTCATATCCCTGCTGGATCAGGAATTCTGGGAGTGAAAGTCCACAAGTCATAAAAGAGCCGTGGCTCCCTACTACTGCCATAAGCAAACATGTTACAAGGCAAGCTTCAGTCATTATCTTCATGTCCAGTGAACCCTTGGAAATGCATGTAGATCCTGGAGGCATTTTTAGAAGGAAAAAAAAAGATGCATGGATGCAATCCAGTACTTTGGTTAAGAAGATGTACATCTGTTCCCCCTAATTCCACCACACCTCTAAGTAAGGTAAACTGAGATGATACAGATCATTCTGGAAGGCGAAAGAATATAATGAGAAGCAAATTCTTTCTTACTTTCTGAGCAAACTTGTTCTGTAGCCAGCCATACCTTCGTATTTTTTCTTTTGTGAGCGATCATATCGTGGGCTCAAGATGCCACATCTGCCCAGGGCCCCAAGAGATTAAAGACTTAAGGTTTTGAAGACTGTCAGGTTCAGTGTGACCTCACATTTCTCCAGGGAATATACTTATATCTAGCAAGTCATCCTGTTCAATCAGCAGAATCAAAAATTAAAAACCCTCATGTAACCTTTAGAGAACAAGTGCACTCCAGAAACATTTTTGCAAATCGGGGAGAAAAGACAGGGGTAAGAGTTATTTTTAACAGGGAACAGCTGAGAGGTTGCTGGCAGTTTAAACAGAAATCTTGAAATGCTGAGCCTGAGCAGAAGACTGAAAATGGGAAACGCTGCTTACCGAAACAGTCAAACGGAAATTCTCACACCTCCCTTTTTATTGCTATATAATCTACTCCCTGCTTCAAAGGTTCCTATGGCTATAGTAAGTAAAAGAAAAAAAGAGAGGCATAGATTGCCCCTTATTCAGAGGAGAAACATACCTGCTTATGATTAATCTATTCAAAGAATGCTATCTGCCCCTTTGTTTTGTGAAAGGGGGAGGGATGGGGGGGACAAACTGGAATATTACAGGTGAAAGGTTACTGGGCCTCTTGCTTCCTACTTCTCTTTTCAGGTGCTGGGCTGTAAATAATTGCTAGTGGTAAGATATCTCAGCGAATGTTGCAAATCCTTACACTTACAGCTATTGTAAGCGATACTGTAAGAAAGACACCAGGTCAGAAGGTTTTTTAACTGAGAATCACCTCTTTTCATTATGCAGCAGAAGAGACTCAATGTTGAAAATCTGGAATCATACTAATAGTCAATAATAGTCACATTTTTCAAAGAAGGATTCGTTATAAGACTAGATTGTTTTAAGCTCTACAGGGACTTTGCATATCTCTTCTAAACTGCTTATCTTAAAACCCCATTTATTTACATGTGTATATTTATACCTTTTCCATAATACATCCATTCATAATAACAGTAAAGCAAAAACAAGCAAGGATCCCCAACCCCAATAATAAACTAAACTACGAAAAACTGTGACTAGAAATATGTAAAACCCAATCAGGGAGAGATGGAGGCGGTCAGGCAGTTAGAAGGTAGTTTTCTTGACATTGATCAAATTCCCTTGCATGTGGTAGATAAGTCATTCTGACCCAAATCTCAGCAATACTTGAGACAATTACAATGTATGGTAGCTAAAAACATTGTGTTTGAAGAACCTGCATGTATCTTTTTAACACTTTGTGCAGGCATGAGGATTCTCTTGTGAATTCCTTGGAAATGCTTACACTAATGAAGGTGATTATCCAGACATATTTTGAAGCGTCTTGAGCAGCAACTGTGAAATCTGACTGGTGTTGTCTAAAGCTTGCTGAAGATGTCTACCTCCACTTTAGATGGTTTAGAACTCATAGGAAATTCCATCCTTACTCACTTCCGTATGTAGAAAGAGTGAAGAGGGATGAGTAGAATGATAGAGCTACATTTTCATTTTGTTCAAAAGGAGATCACTAAATCAGTCAAGATTCCAGATTCAGAATTTTAGATGGAGCACCTACGAAGAGAAGAGTGGAGGATTAAGGGAAGGAGATTAATTCTCACTAAACTCTGTAAATTACATAGAGTGGATCAAATTAGACCATGAAATATTGTTTCCCATTCCAACGATACAGAAAAGTATATTAATAAAAGGGTTATAAACAATCTAAAGTCAGGATAACATTCAGAATATGGCACTTGGAATCCTCTTTTGGTCTCCTGGGAATTGTTTATGACTGCAGCAGCCAAAACCTTTTTAGACCTGAGAATTTAACACTGGAACTGGGCTGAAAAAGAACAAAAGCAGGAGAAACTGAAGGACTTGGAGTATATCCCATTCCTCCTTTACATCTTTTTTGGGAATCTACTCTGAACTAATTTGCATTTTCTATTAAACATTTCAAGCAGAAATAAAGTGCCAGTCCAGGAAAGCCCAACAATCAATCATTTATAGTAAGAAATAATCCTTTCCAATACTATCAGTTTTCTATGCTAATTTTTTTTACTTGCACAATGAGTCATTATGCATAGTTCTGAAAAACAGTACCATTTGCCCTGTGACTGCCACCTACGTGGTGACCTAATCAACGAATTATTACCAGGAGTTGTTTTTTTCTCCCTTTCTTAAGAATAAATTGCATTTTCGGCATCAACTGATTCTGCTAGTCAACCTGAGAATAGAAAGAGGGAAAAATGATGTAATGTTTATCTATGTCCAGAGCTGCTTAGTATTTTTGATCCTCTCATCCTTCTCTTGTATTTGAGCTACATTTGCAGAGAATTGTCTACATTTTACTGTTAGCTGTTCATAAGTTGTAGAAACAGGAGTAATGACTGCCTCTGTTTTCACTGCAGCTTTTTTAATGCACCAGTTAGTGCACCATGTGTCATGTTCAAAAGGCTATGAAAATCCCTTTAGTTTCAGAATTGATCTTTCTAAAGGCTTGTGGGTGGAGGCTGCTCGCCTGGCCATATGTTAAAATCCTCTTTGGTCAGTAGTTTTGAGGATTCTGACGAATTACTCTAATAGGTGTATGCAATGTTTAATAAATGTTTACAATTCTTTGTATACAGTTTATTCTTTTTTAGTCATCATGTGAAACATGCAAATAACACTTCAGTGTAGTATATGGCCTGATCTTGAAACCTTTAAAATGAGTAGCCTTGACATATAATAATTACTTTTATTAATATAAGAAGATTATCCTACCATCAACAGGTAATTGATTTAAAAGTGTTTTACCTTCTGTTTATGCTCAGCAGGAATGAGAACTTCAGATGATTTAATCATTTAATAGCATTAACCATTTAACAAAACCTGTTGCCATACATTCTACTAGACAGCAGCTTAACTACTCATTCCAAAGACCTTATAGCTTATTTGAAATGAGCTTGGACATAATTTTTTTTTAAAAAAAACTCTTTGTAGTGAATCTCATTATAGGATTCTGACTGACAGATCATGTAGGTATATATATGTGTGTATTTGTATGCAAACATTAAAAAATACAACCCCCCAACTCATTTATTTTCCTACCTAAGTGAAAGTGATTTTTGTGTGTATTAGTATTTTTTCTTGCTCTTTGTCTTTAATAGTGGCTGCTAGTTAATTATTGGTTATTTTAACTCAGCTATAGGTGTCAATAATGGGCCAATAAGGGATCAATAAATGATTGTTTACCGACCAGACTTACATGCTCTGCTCTACACTGGTCTAATTCTGAATTGCTCATAGAACTATGATCATGTATAGGAATCTTGTAACAATTGTAACAACACTGAAGACTTACCCACATATAAATGGTGATTTGCCAGAAAATGGCAAAACAAATAACTCAGAACCCCAAGCCTGTTGAAAAAGCAGGTCTTAATCAACTTTGCAAAGGGCAGGAGACTGATCTCTCTCTTTTGTCAGATGACATATATTCTTAAGAAGTGGAGTAATAATACAAAAGGCTTACTTCAAGATCCCAGAAGATGACATTCCTTAAGGGATAGTTCCAGAGAAAGCCCTTCCATCTTAATGGATGTGCAAACATTGGGAGTAAGTGATCTTGAAACAATGCAGTCTCGACTTATAAACAGTCTTTAAGGTGACAACTAACACTTTGATTTGTATTCTAAATGCACACTAGTAACCAGTGCAGCTCTCAAAGCAGAAATCAGCTGAGGTTCATAAATACGTGATTTGCTATTTTTTGGACCAACTGGAGCTTCTGAGTGACTTTTAAGGAAGCCACATGTAGAGCACATGGATGCAGTACACATAGATCTAATAAAGTGTTTAACCCACATTAATTTTAATTTTTTGTGCAATGCTGTCCAAACCTAAGTTGTGCTCTTCTAATTCTAAAGTTTTTTGTTTCTCAACAACACCTATTCTTTCATCCAACCAAACGAAACCAAACCAAACCACAACACAACACAACACAACACAACAGGTGGAAGGAAGAGACTGGAGATGGCTTGCAGCTACAGTTCTTTATTCAGCAAACTATGTACATCCAGAACCTGCTCACTGACAGCTCTCCCCTTTATACAGGGAACTGTCAGTGAACTAACCAATCATAAGCTAGCATTCTCCCACTAAAATGGTGGATCAGAGTGAAGCCTACTAGCTTCAATATCTAATACCCCTCCCCTCTTTGATGGACTCATCCATGCAGCAGATGTACTTCCATAGGTAGGCGGGGCGTTTACAGACCCTACTGGACCTGCGTGGTTCAGTAGGTGTGGTGGCCTTGGCCTGAGTGGTCGTGCCTGCTGCTCCCTCTGGAGGCTCAAATGGAACTTTTCGGGCAGCGCAAGGTCAGCTGGAACCAGTTCGCCAGAGGAACTGCGCTGGATCTCTAGCTCTCCAGCTAAGTATTCTGCTTCCTTCGGGCTCGAGTCTGCTAAGGAGGAATTAACTTCAGTATTAGTGTAGTCTGGCTTTTGTACTTGTGTGTTACAGTGAAGAAAGCTTTGTAGTTGGTTTACGTGCTGCCTCCAGAGTCGCCCGCTGTCTAACTGGACAGTGTATGACCTGGGACTGGTTACACTCTCAATTTTGCCTGGTAGCCATAGGGGTCTGTCGGCAAAGTTTTTGTGAATACCAGGTCCTTGATGTTAAAGGACCTGGCATTGTTGGTTTGATTGCCCTTGTCATAGTTTGGATGCAGCCTGTCTAAAACTGATCGAAGCCTTCGGCCCATTAATATTTCCATCCAGCTTCGCCCTGTTATTGCACTGGGTGTGATGTGCTGTATGAACAGGAATTTGTCCACTCGGGTCTGCTAGTTCCCTGGTGCCAATCGGCTTAAGGCTTCCTTGGCAGACCTTACCATTCTCTCAGCCTGCCGATTACTAGCCAGGTGAAACAGTGCTGAGAGGGCATGGCGTATACCTAGCTCTGTTAGGAAACCTTTGAAGGGCGTGGCCGTGGATTGTGACCCATTATTTGACACAAGGATATCCAGTAGCCCGTGTGTGCCAAATAATTTCCTTAGGATATTAATTGCAGTGTTGGCGGTGGTCGTGTCCATTAATATAAGCCATTTGGAATAAGCATCAATAACTACTAAGAACATTTGACCGTGGAAAGGGCCAACAAAATCAATATGGACCCTAGACCATGGGGCTCTAGGGCGTTCCCATTCTAGTGCTGGTGCTTTTGGGGATGCAGTGTGTGACTCCTGGCATGGGCTACAGGTAGCTACCCACCCCAGAATTTCCTGGTCCATACTGGGCCACCACACATAGCTCCGTGGAAGGGCTTTTATCCGGACAATCCCTGGATGGCCCTCATGCAATACTTCCAAGACCCTTGTTCATAAGCTCTGGGGCAAAACCACTCTTTCTTCCCACGACAAACAGTCCTCATATGCTGACAGTTCCTGCTGTTTAGCTAGGAACAGCACAAACATTTCAGCAACCATGCCCTTAGGCCATCCCTTTCACACCCAGTTCAAAACAGTCCGGAGGGTGGCATCAAAGGCTGAGTGTTTAGCCACTTCGGCTGATGTCACCAGGCCAGAACTCAGGCAGTCAATAAGTAGCACGGGGACGCACGGGGACAGATCCGCCACTAGGTCAGACAGCGGGCATCTGCTGAGGGCATCAGCATGTCCCAGGGACCAGCAGACATTGGCCGATCATCTGCTAGGAGACCCAGCAATGGTTTGTGGTCAGTCACTAGTTCAAAGGATCTGCCCAACAGTTATTCATGGAACCATTTAACCCTGGCCACTGCAACCAACACTTCCCTGTCCAGTTGGCTGTAATTCCTCTCTGCACTGGACAGGGTCAGTGAATAAAAGGCAATCGGAGCATCAGTTCCGTTGGGCAGCTGGTGGCTAAGGATAGCTCCCACACCAAAGGGAAAGGCATCACAGACCAATACCAGGGACAAAATGGTATTGTATTGTATCAAGAAACTGTCCTCAGAGAGGAGTCATTTGATTGCTTCAAAAGCGGCGACTTCCCATCACCCCCAAATCCATGGGCAATTCGTAGCCTTCTTCAGAACTGCCTTCATCCTTGGCTTGAATTTGCCCTGCAGACGGTCAACCCTGTCGTGGTCAGTTGCTCGCTCAGCGTCCTCATGAAGGATGTCATTCTGCTTCTTTCAGCAGCTTGCCACCAAGTGGTTACAAAAAACGTTGGAATAAAATGTTTTCGAAACATTTTTCTTGTGGTTGGCTCCGAGGTAGTTCTCCACTCGAGATATATAGGACCACCACCTCTCTGGATGTACCACGTTGAATTCCTCAAGCTTTTTAATCTTGGCCATACCAGATTGCTACTGATCTCCTTCCATTCCAATCTGCTGCTTTGCTTGAGTGGTGTCCTCGGACAGATCCGCAGGATGAAAGCCTCCAGCATGGATGGATGGCTGACTTGGTGAGAAACATGGTTCCTTTCCAGGGCATGGAAGCCTGGTCTTACAATCTGTCCTTCCTTAATTAATGATACATAGGGGCACAGTGACTCAGTGTATAAAGATGCTGAGCTTGTTGATCAGAAGGTCAGCAGTTCAGCAGTACGAATCCCTAGTGCTGTGTAACGGAGTGAGCTTCCATTACTCGCCCCAGCTTCTGCCAAGCTAGCAGTTCGAAAGCATGTAAAAATGCAAGTAGAAAAATGGTGGGAAGGTAACAGCGCTCTGTGCACCTTTGGCATCTAGTCATACAGGCCACATGACCACGGGGATGTCTTTGGGCAGCACTGGCTCTTCGGCTTTGAAACGGAGATGAGCACCGCCCCTAGAGTCGGCTATGATCTGCACGCATATTACCTTTTAATATGATACAGGTAACTTTAAATAAGACTACCAGTTCTGACTTTGAAGATGTGATAAGAGTGAAGAAATATTGTCATTTTACAGCTCTTATTATCACGCTGAGGCCTGAATGAAATCTATATTATACTAATTTTTTTTTGGAGGGGGAGGTGTCAGAAGTCCTCTAGCCATTTTTTCTGTGTGACCTCTTACAGTTTCCTGACAACAAGTCACAAGCCCATTGCTGTCATAGTGGCTACAAACTCTTTTTTTTTGTAAGAATTTTATTCAGTTTTATACAAAAAACAAAAAACAATGTGCTTGCATATTTCAATCAACATCAACCAACTGGTTGCATTTCAAACTTCTTTTATCAGTGTTTATCAAATTTATTAAAACTA
>JANHFO010002792.1:108803-131514 GCA_032468095.1 Pareas carinatus | reverse complement strand
CACTGCATTTTCTTTTTTTCTTCTTTCTTATTGTACCATTGTCCAACTACACTTTCAAAGGTAACTCTGAATCAGACATCAACAGTTTGACTACGCAATCATCAAGGCAGCAGCAAATTAAATTTTGTAATATTTTTGCACCATCTTAGTGGTCCTCTTCATTTGTGGCTGCTGGATAAGGGTTTTTAAAGAGTGGGAGTTTAAGAAAGATGTTTCAATGTGGGGAATCAGTGTGGGAGCTGGAAACTATTTTAAGAAGATTCTTTGAGGAAAGGAAGTGAGGAGCTGAACTCCCTGAAAATTTCCTTTTCGGCAATCAAAGAAAGGGAAATTCCCTATCATATAGGTCAGAGATGTACAAAAACCACATCCTCTCCAATTATACATTTTAAGCCAGGAAAGGGATGCTCAGTTTCAGAGTTTGAATTTCATATTTTCTTGTCCAGTTGACAAATTCATTTAAAACAAAAAAACCAGAGGGGAACCAGAGAAGGCATGGTTCGAGTCTCTCCAAGCCAATCAGTTCCAAATACGATAAATGTTGAGTTAGAGATCTTGAACAAGCAGTTGAATCTTGTTCAGGGTTGGATTAAGGCCAACTATCGCTGCTTTTAAATTAATTTGGCCAAAAGAAAAGCATTTGAAACAGACTTTCAGGCAGTATTGACAACTGTAGAACAGTATTGTTCTTCCTCATCCTCCATCCCTTTATTCTTTCTGTGCAGTATGGTCGCATCGGTCGTCTGAAGCAAGCTGCGGAATTGTTCCTCCTACAAATTATTGAAACTGGTTCCTGGGTTGGAATTGTTACGTTCCACAGCTCTGCCAGCAGTCAGACTGCCTTGAGACAGATTGTCAATGACAAAGTACGGCAGGATCTTGTGAATCGTTTGCCTACCGTAGCTAGTGGAGGGACCAATATTTGTGCTGGAGTGCGCCAAGGATTTCAGGTGAAAGAAAATGTTCTCCCATTACTTTTATTTCTTGCATTTTTTCCCTCCTAGAATATGTTATATAGTGGATTCGGGCAGGCGTTTTAAGAGAAACATGAAGCAATTATATCATCCAATTGTAATTTTTTTCAGCTTGTTAAAGCTGGGTTGGCAGTATTCACAGATACCACAGTTTTAATAGATGCCTACTGAAATTAGCACATACACATATACACATTTTAAAATGACAAATCTCATGATCTCAGTATTTTTTCATGAAGATCTACTGGCATTTTGATTATTTTTTTTGTTTAAATTGCATTTATTAAATTTGTTTTTTTGAGGGGGGAATCCTGTCCAGCATCCAGTGGAGTTCATGTGTCCAAATAGAATCCATCATCTCTCATCAGTGTGGCAAATGAGAGGTAAAAAGATGTTATTCTGTCCAGTGGGAGCTTCACTTCCTAATAATTTTTTAAAAAAAACAATTAAAAGTGGAATTTACACATTAATTTTTGAGCGGGAGACTGGCATTGAAATTCTTGCCTGAATTAGCCTGCAGGCCAGTTTCTGACACTTGATTCACTTTGAAGCAGTGGAGTGTCTCTCACGTCCTGTTGCCTCCAGAACAGGAAGTCGACAATAGACATCTATCTTTATTCCACTTATTTCTCTTAGTTCCGTGTAACCCGACTGACTAGAATTTCTTCTAGTAAATTTCTTTTGCCTTTGCCCCTAATTTAGCCCACCCCTACTACTTAGTCATGATGATACTCTCTGTGGCTCTTGGAGGCAGTTTTTTCCCCAAAAGGAATGTTCTTCCCCCTTCTCAAATATTGTTCACTGTACTGAAAAATTCAGACTTCCTTTTGCCTATCAACAGTTCTCAAAACGGATAGGATTTCACTTACTTTGCTGTTTGGTCACCTGCTGTTGCTGCTCACAAGAGGTTTCATGTGGTATCTGGATCCTCTCTGTCACATCTGTAAAAGAGGAAGCAAACCCCCGTCCTACTCAGCACACAGTCTGAGAATAGGCAAGGAAAGGACTGAAGTAGAGGATCACCGATCCGCAGTACAGGAACCAACACTCAAGAAATGTGCTGCAGACTAGAATTTGATAGGGCAGCAATGAAGGTGTTGGAAAAGATATTTAGATGCTGTGATATGTCTACAAAGTGAGCGGTGTGAGTGGCCTAGTGGTGAAGATGCTCGCCTCCCACTCAGAAGGTTGAGAGATCAATCCTAGGTAGCGGCAGATGTTTTTCTCCTAGGGCACAAAGAAAAAAATAGCTGCGAACTCTGCACAGGCGTTAGGAAGGGCATCCAGCCAGTCAATGCTCAGCTCCATTCAGCCTCTCCAACTCTACCCCGAATTAAGGGATTAAAGGGAGGCTTTTTTAAAATATGTCTACAAAGATCAGAATTGTGCAGGCCAGGGTTTTCCCTGTGACTATCTATGGAAGCAAAAGTTGAACTCTGAAGAAGTAGAATAGAGAGAGCATTGGTGCATTTCAACATTAGTGTTAAAGATGGCTCCTGAGAATACTGTGGATAACCAAAGGGAAAAAATGAATGAAGCACAGACGAAATCAATCCAGAGTCCTTGTTCAAGGAACAAATGTCGCTGTAGGGCATTGCAAACCAAAACAACTAGACACAAGGATAGTTCCTTCCCCCATGTCATCAACCTGATAAATAACTAACTTCCACAACACTGTTAAATTATCTAGTAGGAATATATCATTACCACCTTCTCATCCTTCGTATTACCTATTATCCATTCTTTTAATTGTATGACAATTAACTTGTTGCTTACATCTTACAATATAAAATAGTTGTTCATTTAGTATCCCTGTTTTGACTTGTAGATTGATTATTATTATCATACAACTGTTCTAAACCTATCACAAAAGTGTACCATATCACACAAATGTATCGTATGGCATGAGGAAGGTGTTTTGTGACATGTTGAAATGTGTTTTGTGCCATGCTGATTGTACTTTATAACATGATGACAGGATGAATGTACTTTATGATTGTGATTGTATTCATGAGTAAGATCGCAGTTTGTTGATTTCAGCTTATAAGTACATGACAGGATGAATATACTTTATGATTATGAATGTATCTTATGCTTATATGTACATGACAAGATGAATGTGCTTTATGATTATGAATGTCATGAGTGTACATTATATGTAGGTAAAACTGATACATTACTAGCATATAAAAATGGTGAAAGTTATTAAGAATTATTCAGTTATAACATATCCACTATATTGCTGTATGTGCACTACTGCAAAATGGGGTAGAGTATTTGTGGGCATATGGGAGCGTTTGGTTTATTGATTTCTTGCCATTTTTCTGCTGTTCTATTTTCCATGGCAAAAATATGAGCACACATGACTTACAGTAAAGCAGAAAAAAATCATAAACAAAATTGTAAAGATGTAACGTTACTCAGTGCCTAATGAAATAAAATACCCAGATGGGTTTTAAAAAGGTTGGTTGCTATTTTGAGGCTGTTTTTGTTAAGTCACATTACATATATTTTCAAGACTTGAATGTCATGAATTTAGCCAAACTTTCCAGAATTTAGTTTCTTTAAAGTTGATATATAGCATATTTTTCTTAATAGATTAAAGCCTTAATAATTTCATTTATTTATTGAAATGATGTGCCTCCCCATCTCAGCAGTAAAGATATCAAAGATCTTTTGTGCATTTTTTCAACCAGTTGTATTCTTTTCCTATTCCACAGAGACAAAAGCAAAGCAAATATATTGTCCACATTTGGAAAAAGAGCCATCATTCTATGATGAAGTAAAGGAACTACAGTGATAAATGATGATTAATTTGTAATGGGCACTGGGTATGTACAGCCGTATGCATACAGGAGAAACCTTGTTATGGTTAGAATAGAACACTTTACCCCTCCTTCTTAACTAAAAATGCCACTTGGTGCATAAAAGAGAGTAGGAGGGAAGGAGATATCATTTTTTAAAATTCAATTAACCTGCTTGTACATGTATTTTAATCTTACAAAAAATTAAAGTTTTGTTCCACTAAATGCATCAGGTTTTTACTGTTGACAAAGGTTCAGTCTGGCTCTAACAGGTTGTTAAGCCATCTTTATACTCATATAAAGTCTGGCTGGCATCTGAACTTTACATTTTGTGTTTTTTCCCCCTGAGTCTGGGAATAGCATCCCATGATCTATTATGGTTTGTGGTTCCCAAGCAGTCACAAGAGCCCTGTTTAGCTGTGCCATTGTATTATGGTGTATGATGACTTAAAAATAATGTTGTGGTTTTTTGCCAATTTTGTAGCATACCCTAATTCTTAATAAGGCTTACCACATCCCCAAATCCATAAAATATCAAACATCCCCCAATGACTCAATCTAACTGTATCATTGCTTTTGCCACTGTGGATCATGTTCCTGAAAAAAGTAAAGAACCACTGAAAGTTGCCCATTCTCCATCCTAAATCCAGTGGTTGCCACTTTCTGCATTCCCTCTTTCTTCTGTTAAATTCATGTCCCAAAAGATAGCTATTAAAATGAAAACAAACAGCCAGAAGTTTCTCTGCAAGGACATTCCAGGTAACAATGCCAATGGCATTCACTGAGAGAACAATGTGACTACAGAAGGAATGCTGCCCCTGCTATTTCCTGCCATTTTAGACCTTGGACAACAGGAAAATTTCAGTTCAAGATTTTATATATGTATGTATGTAACAAGTTTATAGAGCTGTCCATCTCATGGAGTGACTCTTGAAGATTCTCCTCACATTTTAAAAGACATTACTCTTTCATTTTTTCACTTAATCTGTTACAAAGTATTGTTTATAATTACAGCTGAAGCAATACACACCCACTGCCGATTTAAGGCAGAATTAGCATTTATGATGAACAGCTGCAATGGCCTCTATGACCCAACAGAGCTCTCTGAAGGCTGACATTTGCCTTGACCTCCATCACACACTTCACTCAGTACACTTCCTTGCCAATATGAAATGGGACCTGCTAGCCCTAGCAGTAATATGAATTCCTCAGGAAAGGTTGCCATCGTGGGTACTATCGTGGCGTGGGAGCTGAGTGGCCATTTGGCTGTGACCGGCATCTGCCAAACAGCATATTGTTTCTTCTGCATTGTTGGAGTAAAGATGGCCACCAGGTACCAATCACAGTGGAACAGGTCTTTGGTTTCCAATACTACCTGGTAGGACAGTAGCATTAAGCTACAGCCTATTCATTTGGTGAGTAAAAGTTGATGGTCACTGGTTGCAATACCATCATTGTCAGGGTTACTCCTATCAAGAGAAGCTTGTTCAGACCCATAGAACCCAGAATGACAACTAGTCTTACCACAAAGGCATCATTCACAAGGCAAGCAACAGGTGTTAGATGTTGTTTCATGGATGGAATAATACTACACCCTATAATCATGGGGAAATAGTCACCAAGGATCTCTCACAATCACATTTTACAGGAAATTAATTATATAATTACATTAATAAACTGTTTGCGTGTGTCTATATATGTACGCTTCCAGTTACTTCCAATAAGAAGGAAATTGGGCCCAAACCTTAGTATATGAAGGGAATATGTCTTCCCTTTATCATGCCTTTCCAGCCTGAGCTTCAATCCTGCACTGAATAGTGAGTGCAACAAATTAATCTTTATTTGTCAACTACATAGTCAGTCCTGACTGTCTGTTGAACCTCTTTGCACAATATACACATGTGAATTATCCCTTGGCTGTGACTATCATGTTCACACTTTTCATTTTAAGGGACATTCACTAGCATATTACATAAACATTCATTGCCTGGAGAGAAGATATTTCTGATCAAATTTTGTCATATTCATTCACTGCCTGTCATGGCTCTCCTCTGCATGCTCAGTGGTCCACTAGAGCATTTACTACATCACTGACAACAAAGGAATGTCATTTGAATAAATTTACTTTCTAAGTCAATCTCAGATTCATTTGCTGAATATATCCTCCTTAAATCAACATACTGATTGGACTTATTTTAGAATAGGTTCTGAGTCAATGTGATAAATATGATGTAGACTAACACTGGGTAAAACCAGGTTCTAAACTGCTTACTAAATATTTTAGGGGCAATCACATATATTAACTCTCTCAGCCTGCTATTACCTGGATAAAGGGCAGTAATATTACAAGAAACCCATTGTGTAATGATGTTAGGTTTTTTTCTCTCACTTGCACCTTGTATCTCGGATTAAAGCACCTATATGGTGTGATTAAGATGTTGTACTAGCAATGGAGAGGCCATAAATCAGCATCCCCTTCAGATACTGAGGCTCACTGGGTAGCTTTGGGATAGTTGCTGTCTCTCAACCTAACTTGCCTCATGGGGTTGCTCCTATATGGAAAAAAAATAGAAGGAGGGTATACTACAGTGTGTTATCGCAATGGAATTTCCACCACATGTGCCACCCTGAAGGAAAGTATGAGTATATATTAAATAAATAAA
The DNA here is from genome assembly GCA_032468095.1 of Pareas carinatus. Classification (NCBI taxonomy): domain Eukaryota; kingdom Metazoa; phylum Chordata; class Lepidosauria; order Squamata; family Pareidae; genus Pareas; species Pareas carinatus. The sequence goes on along the minus strand of JANHFO010002792.1, from coordinate 125,073 downwards.
TAAATCCATATTGATTTAGTTAAATAGATGCATCTAAGATGTAATTTCTAAAGATCCTGTAATTTTTATAGAAAGTATGTGCATGTATGTATGTATGTGTATATGTGTGTGTATATATGTCTATGTATGTGTGTGTGTGTGTGCGTGTGTGTGTGCGTGTGTGTATGCGTATGTGTATAACATAAATTATGGACACTTCTTCAGAAATGTATCCGTATACTACCTGAAATCTATATTGTCATACATTTCGAACCTACCTGTTAAATTAATACTTTAAATTCATATGGCATCAGTTTAATGCTGACATTTAGATTCATTTGAGAATCTAATGAGAAACCTACCCAAAACACATATCACAGTAGCTACAATATATAACTGAATATGAGCAAAATTGAAATTATTAGTTCAAATAAATGATTCTTACATACTAAGCTACTTTGTAAACTCGAGGAAGATGCATATATTCAGATAGGATTTGGTATAAACAGTGGAAAATAGAATCTGCAGAAAGAGTTATCTGATTCATGGGAATCAAATTTGGGATATCAAAATGGTGGGCAATTAGATGTGGATTGATGTTGCACTTTGTCTGAAAAATAATCTCAATAGCATTTATATTCAGCATCTTAGTATTTCTGTAAAGGACATCAAGTCAAAGCTCTCTTACTAAGAATACTCTTTTCCCTAATGGCTAATCGGATGCCTATGGGAAATCTATGAGCTGGACATAGAGGCAATAGAGTAGACATGACAGTCAAGAAACAGAGGCTGTGAATTAGTGCTGTACATGATGGTACTGAATGTACAATATAGATCCGTCCTTTGTCGCTGAAATGAAACCAAGGCACTATCAAATCCTTCTATCAGCCCAAGTGGAACGCATTGTCAGCCCATCACTGCACTAAGTACACTCATGTGTAGAAGCTACAAAGAGATCCAGGTGTGTGAGGCTCACATCCACACACGGGTCTGGATTCTTATGCAGAAAGTGCATCCCACCCAATTCTTTTGGCAAGCCACTCCTGAATTTAATGCACTTAACCATTCAACACACACTATACCCACAAATCAATCATGGATGCAATCGACTGCTGGCTTATAGCTATCTCTGCTGCCAGCAAATTGCACTTTGTGGAGGCCCAGCCCAATAGTCAGGGAATTAAAAGGATGAACGAAAATCCACCAGAAATGTCTGCATTCCCAAATCGATCGGCACTCGCCAAGCATTTTTCCACAGAAAGCGTAAATCACAGCATTCTCTCCATCTGCCTTTGAATACTTACAATTCAGCTTTACCCAGAGACAGCTTGTCAACAGCCTTCGTCCCTCTCCATCTTCCTTCTCCTTCCCTCTCGCACCACATCCCCTCCCCTTTTTCTTCCTCTCCTCCTTTCCAGCAGCTTAGATGAAAGTCATTGTTCCGATGCGGGGAGGAGGCTTGCTAACACCCAGAAGAACTGCAAGATCCAGGGCCCTTAAGACTCAGATGATGGCAGCTGCAGGGAAAAGCAGCAAGGGCGCCAGCAGGGGCCGAGGGCTGATACTCACCAGGGCGAAGCCGAGAAGAGATGCTGAAAGGTGAGGGAGGGGCGATCTGGATCCATTTCCCCCCTTCCACCAAGGCTGCTTCCCAGCACACCATCAGCAGATGCTTCCCCTCCCCTTCCTTCGGCTGAGGAGGGAATTCACCCACCCAGCAAGCAAGAGCAAGAGCCTCAGCCACCTCCCTCCTTGGAGGAGGAGGAGGAGGAGGAGGAGGAGGAAGAGGAAGAGGGTGATGAGCTCAGGGAGGACGGAAACAGACTGGAAATTGCAGCACGGGATGCCTCCTCCCCTTCCCTGCTGCGGTGCTTAGCTCTCCCTGGGTGCCATGGCAACGGCCATAAAAGATGGCGGGGAAGCAAGGGATGGGGGGGGGGAGAATGAAAGAGAAACCAGAGAGGGTGGTTAGGAGGAGGAAAAGCTGCCTTTGACAGGCAAGCAAATCACTTCACAGGCTGCTGCTGTTATTGATGGAGAGGAGAGAAAGGTAAATGGTCTTATTCAAGGAGGCTGGGGCCAAGATCTGCATGATATATATTCCTATTAAGGGGGAAACCACGGTCCTTTTATTGGGTAAGCCCTAATTCAACTCTGGAAAAGTCAGAGCAAAGGGCACAGTCCTTTCAAAGGTTTGTCAGTGATGGTGATCCAACTTGAACTTTCTTGGCTTCTTGATATAAATGATATTGGATATGGAAATGGGGATAGGATCAAAGTACGGCGAATCTTTTCTGAGCGATGGTAGTGTTGAGCCATTTCCTGCATCCTGCATCTGCACAATAAACATGACACACTTTTACAGGTTTGGTGTGGATGCTCTGCAGTTGTAGTTTGAGTGTTTTGCCGTTACTTCTGTAGTCGTTCCCAGCCTGGAGCCCTTTGGAGGGATGACTTGAAAACCATCACAGATATCTGTCAATGTGCATACCGGCTGGGAATAATGAAACCTGGAGTCCAGCACTTCCAGGCTATGGTGGTATGGAGAAACTGGACACATAATTTCCTTTTGGTACTTAATATAGCATCCATATATATATATAAATAACCCTGAAATATCCAGATCAAAGAGCAGAGAAGCCAGTTCTTAAAAAAAAGACAACAAATTAATGAAATAGTAAAACGTAACTGTTTAATTCTCCTGCTTAGAGCTTTACAACTTGCATTTATATGACACATATGTTCCATAATTTTTTTTAGGCAGAAGAGTTAACATTACAAGACACAACCCTCTTGGATGGCCATTGGAAAGAAGAGGTGAAGAGGTTTTAGATCTTTTTCTAGCAAAAAAACACACCATTAATAGACACTCCATTCCTCCTGGCACATACTTCCTTTTGTAAGCACAGAGAAAGCTCCATGGGTATATACTGTGCCACTGGTGGTGTTCCCTCCAGGAGTAGCCCTCTCATCCAAATTGAATGTTCTGGAATCAATAGCCTCTTTGTTAACAAAAGAAGCCCAGGGACAGATTCTTCAATAGCAATAGGAGTCACCCAGTTAATCCAGAGTGAAATTGTCCTATAAAACCAGAATGTTATCAGGAAGGCATCAGACTAATCAGAGAGGAGGCTGTATAAATCTATTTTTGACAGGGCATTTCAGAGCATGGCTATGTTTATTAATCATATAGCTGGAAATTATACTTCTCTTGGGAGAGAGGCAAGGAAGAAAGACTGTCTGAAAGACTTATGGAGTCAGTCTGGATTATGTAGGAGAGAGTTGCTCTTTCAACATTGCAATGTGAATCTCTAAGATTTAAAGAGTGCAGAGCTTTAAAAATAATAGTACCTCAACTGGACTTGGAAACCAATTCATACAACTGATATAACATAGAGTAATTTCCCCTCAGTTTATGCTAGTGGACTCTGAGTTAGCACAAAATCAATAAAAAAAATCAATGTTCCCAAGTCACAGTCAAGAACTATCCCACAGGAAGCAGGGGATTGCAAATGACATTGTCTTTTCTAAAGTTCCTAAAGTATTCTAGCCTACATTTTGATACCGTTTTATGCTTATTTGCATCAATCTTTCTAAATAAAATGGATTAGATATTCTTATATTTTATACAAACCCCTGCATTGTGGTTCTGTGTCCATAGAAGAATCTTTTGAATATTTGATGGAGCTCAATACTCACTCTTACCTCCTTCATTGGTCTTCACTGGTAGTTTATTATGCCTTTGGCTATTCCTAATAATCGGATTGTTGAATGCAATTGTAATGCTCCAAGAACCCAGTAAACTTAATCTATAATCATTTACATATGGAAAAAAGAAATTTTATGGGAATGGTTAAAAGACCTGTGAAATTAATGCCAGACTGAATGGCAGAATTCATATATGGCATGACTTGTTTATTTTTAGATCACCATGAAGTAGGCCACTATACCCTTTTAGTTAAGAGATGGACTATTCCTACTTGTTATTTGATGTACAAAATAAAATAAATAAGACAGCAGAAAGTTTAGTAATATAGTTATTAAACTCTGCAGGCTCCCTTCTGCATTACTGCCTTTCATTGGAAAAGTAATTCTGGCAACAAGGTACTAGAAACTCCAATAGTACATAATTTGCATCCAAGGACTTTCCACAGAAGTCTATGAGTGAAAAAGACTGATCTAGAAACAATGGCCTTTAGACCCATGGGTATAATTAAGGTCACTTAAAATGAGATCACTGGTAAGACTTAATAAGAACTTGTCAATGTCACTCTTGTGAGGAATCTAGTTTTAGGATTTTGAAAAACACTTTCCCATTCAACAGTGAGTCATTCTTCCTTCTATCGGTGGTGCTCAAGCCTAGTTATGTACACTTTTGCAATTTCCATTTCACAGCAAATTAAACAAAATAATAGCAAAAAATTCAGTGGATCCAGAAGGTCATCACAGCTCTGGTAGATAGCATATGAGCTTTTTGCTGTGTCCATGTATTGGAAACAAAAGTCCAGGCTGAGCTTCAGGAGCTACACATGGAAACTACCCATGTCATTACTAGCATGGGTGGTGGTGGTTCATCTGCTAATGGGTTTCTAAGGAAAGATCAAACAATATTTCATAAACTGAAATATCTGCCACCATGCTCATCAATGTTCTGGAGGTGACCAAGGTGTTTATGAGAGACCTATGGAGACATGGACTAGAATGAGTGTAATGCAACCATAAAAGATTGTGGTCCTCTTGATTTTTCAATTTTTTCCCCACCAGTACCCTCTCCCCCACATGTAGAAATCTTAAGTTGCAGGTTTTGTTGTTGTTATAGTTGTACCCTAAGTATGAGTGTATTGGCTATATGTGAAATAATTTACATTGCTCCCCATTATGTTTAGAGTAATAAAGAGATACAATAGGTGTCTCTAGTCATCCCCAATGATTTCCCTACAAAAGTGAATATTCAATAGATTGGTTGAAGTAGCCATTTTATAAGAAAAACAATAGTAATTAACATAGTAATGGAGAAAGGCAAGCATATAGAATAAATCATTTTATAATATATCAGTTAAGGAAATGTCCCTCAGTATGGTGTATCTCATCTTAGCTGCCTCAAGGGGCTATAACCCCATCCTTATTCCCCAAATCAGGTGTAATATTTTCTTATACCTGCTATATTCTAATTCTGAATTTTATTGCATTTTGAACAAATATCATTAATTCAGTGATGCCTAGTGGAGGTGGAGGGTGGGAGTGGTCCTAGGAGTAGGGAGTGAACAATTTCCAATAGTGGCGAATATCCGTACCTCGGGTGTAGGATGAGAGTGGAGGTTCGTTTTCCAAGCTTGTGGGTTGGTTTTCGAAAGTTTCATTACCAGGGGGTGTCAGTGACATGTTGCTAAGACCCATCACATCCATCTCCATATGTGATCCACTCCTCATCCACGTCTTCATCATGTCCATCTCCATATGCGACCCACCCCTTAGTACAAGAGCCATCACAAATCCATTTCCATCACTGAACCCTCACAAGACCCATCACTAGACCCTCCCCCAAGGTGATCAGCCCATCACAGCACCAAGCCCTTATAAACGGAACACCAACACTGACATCCCTCAGAAATCCGCTGAAGATGTTACCTAGCCTGGTAACGACATGTTCGGAAAACAACCCACAAGCTCTGGGTAAAGAACGTCAGGAGTTTATACTAAGATACTTTCATCACGGTCACCCAAAGCATGAAAGTGATTCCAGCTGTCTTGTCTACATTGGATAGCAGCTGGAGTTAACGGATAAGTTCAGTGTCAGGGGCACTATTTTATACTCTATGGGAGAAGGCCATAGTATTTAACCAAGATCCACATGGATATACAAGATATAGTAATTAATGCTGCTGCTGAGAAAGAGCTGAGGATCCTTCAGAATACTAATGGTTTTTATGATGAGGTTAGTTGAAAGTCTTTGAGATTTTCTGGCCTGTCTAGGTGGGCACAGTAAGTTTTTAGTTTGTTGTTGTTGCTGGAAGAAATACCAACCAACTCCCTCAGAAGGATTCTGGAGCAACACAAAGACATTCTGGGAAATGCAGGTTTTGTGCTGGCCTCTGCCATGATTGACGGGAGGAATCGGTATGCCTATGATACCCAGTTAAGCATCCCCACCCCTAGCAAATTAAGCAATGCCACTGATGGCTTATCCTCATATCTGGAAGCTATGGAAGTCTGGATGAGGAACTACAGACTTTAGCTGACCCCTGGCAAGACTGAGGGGCTTGGAGTTTGCGGGTCTTCTGAATCTGAAAACTTACCATCTTTAGTACTGGATGGGGTTTAGAACCCCAGGCAGACTTGGTGTGTAACCTTGGGACTACTGTACAGATGGCAGTTGTGGCTACTAGGAAGGCTTTTGCACAGCTTCATGTTGTGTGTTACCTGCACCCCTTTCTGGACCATGAGGCTCTTACTGTCACTCATGCCCTGGTCACGCCCCAGAATGGATTACTCTAATGTGCTCTTGGGCTACCCTTGAGGAGTATCTAGAAGTTTCAGCTGACCAAGAAAGTGGCCATGAAGTTATGTATACCTCTAGGACGGCACATGCTGAACTTCTGCTTTGCAAGCTGCATTGTTTGCCAGTTTGCTTTTAGGTGTAATTAAGGTTTGAGTTTTAATTTTTAAAGCTCGATATGGCATGGGCCAGGTTATAAGAGGGACTGTCTTTTCCAAATTACATCTACCCATCCTATCAGGTCCAGCAGAAGATGTATGCTCTGAGTCCCGTAAGGAGTTCCCTCTAGCTCAGGGGTCCCTAACCCCTGGTCCGTGAACCAGGCCTGGTCCAGAGCATGCGAGCAACTGGGCCGTGCTAACATGCGAAGCCCCATTCCCAGAATGCAGACTCTATGCAAAACCATGCTCCCCTCCTGGATGCAGAAAAACCTTTCTTCATGGAATCGGTCCCTGGTGCCCAAAAGTTTGGGAGCCCCTGCTCTAGCTGGTGCCTTTTCTGCTCACCTTCTGGAATATCGTTTCCCTCTAAAGTGAGATTAGCCCTCTGAGGTTCTGTAAAGCCTTGAAAACATGGTTCTTTCATCAATCCTAGGGGTACCATGGCAAATCTCAAAGTGCTTATACGAGGTTATCCTCCTGCCTTGCTGCAGCTCTTTTGCTTTTCATTCCTTTATATTTATTTATGTCTTATTTTGGTTATTTATGTCTGATGTTTTTATACTATGATATGGTTTTAATTAGTATTCTGTTTATAAGATGCTCAGAGTCATTTTTTTTCATGAAATGAAAGGCTATATAAATTTGCTAAATAAAATAAATAAATTCAGTGCCTAGTAATTCTGCCTTGTCTTGCCGCATTTGTCATTCTTCACTAGCTTGCTCTCTGGAAAGTCAGAGCTCAGATTTGGATGGATAGTTCTGGAACTTACTGTTTTGTTTTTTAATATTCTTAATAGCATTTCAACTGCATTAAGTAATGCCATTGCAAAGTAGCTAGATTGCATACATTCAGCCGCCCTCTAATGACATTGGATCATTAGATGGATGGATCGTTTTAAAATGAATCTGCAACAGTACTATATTAAAACATGTAGTCCTTGAAGACGTGACTAATGTCTAGTATTAATCAGGAAATTAAAAAGGAATAGAGAATGAAACTCAGTGATCCAGGAACCTGCAAAGAATTGATTGGAAAAAAGTACAGCTATTTAAAATGTGGTGGGATTTTTTTGGTGCTTGTATTTGACATACAGTCTTCAAAAAAGGAACAACTCTGGAACTAACTGGCGGCTTATAACACTATAACAACATACAAGGAAAGGCAAGTAATTATTTCAATCATTCCATCTTCCTTATTATATGAAGGCTTTTCTTCATCCTTAGGATGGCAAATTTAGGTCCACAGTCAAATTCTTCATACTTTTGCTATGAATTTACAATTTACAGTATAAAATAGATGCATAGGGCAGGCTTTTTATGCTAAAATTATAGAAATGAGGTCTTGATATTGCACTCATTTCCACCATTGAGCCCATATATTGGTTGAAGGAATCAGAATTAGAAGTAAGAACTCTGAATTATTTCCTTAAGTAACTGGGGAAATCAGAAAACAATATATCATAAAAAAGTTTTGTGGGAAGCTTATGATGTGAAAAACAGTGCCATCTAGTGTTCTTCCTCAGTAACACATCTAGTGTTTCCCTTTGGAGAATCTCCAATGGGAAACACTGGCCCAGCATTGGGGGAAAATGCGCAATATATCAGCTTAGCTCTCCCTCTCACGCTGATTTCTTTCCAAATGTGGCATTCATTTTCCTTCCAAATTATAAACAGAATGAATTAATTTCTTCCTAACAATCTCTCTCTTCCCCTCCACACATCTTAAAATCAGTTTATCATGAATTACAGTGCACCTGGCACAAAGTAAGTATCTTTTCTGTTCATACAAGGCAAATGCTCCTTACACAGCAATTGCTAGGGAAAAGGCAATGTGATTTTTCCCAGTTTCTCAGGGGTACACATAGCACAAATGAGATCCAAAAGTCAAGGCTGATACACTATCTTGGGAATTTCTACTAAATAACAAAAATCATACAGATTGTCCATACATGTACAAATATTACTCTGAAGAAAAAAGAATTTCATATCTAGATAAACCTATGTTTTTGATACAGTGTTAAGAAAGATTAAATATCACTGATTTTGCCAGAATTCTAATTACTTGTATAAAGAATTTTTGAAAGTATACTGAGCGCGTCATGTCATATTATAACTTCAGGTTGCTCAACCCTTGAATTAGGGATTCTGCTGCTTAAAATTAATGCTGACCAATCAAGTTTCATAATTTTAATCCACTGTTTTATCCAAAAGCATGATCTTACAGAAAGAAGAGTAACTATATTATTTCTGTAGGGAAAAAATTGGAATCCAAACCAAAGAATGTGGCATCCACATTATAATGGACATATTGATCTAGATGTGCCAGATGCTATAGTATTATATTTCAGTTTCAAATATGTATAAATTGCTGAATTTTGATATGAATCTTAGTCACAATTGTTTTATATTACTTTTTTATATCTAAGGAGAAATCCTGCAACTGATTTTCATGTATGTCTTCTATAATCCATGCATCTTATTCTTAACGCATTCATATTCAAATACAAAGTTTATTGAAAGTACATTTCACACAAATAGCATGACATCTTAGTTATCAATTTTAATATCTCATCCAACTGATTTTAAGCAATACCACCAATTATGGCAAGATGTTGTGTTAATACTTGTATTGAAAAAGTATGCAAGTATAATTCAGATTCTTTTTTCTAAAATTGGACAATATTAATATTTACTTATTTAATTAATTCTATAACTTTATTGCACTTCATTGGAAATATCATTTTTTTAAAAAAACATTGTTTCTACTAGATTAGTATAAATTTCCTGATTCTAATATCATTTTTTCTGCTAAACATCACAAAGAAAAATGTATATTTTTCCTGTTTAAAAAAATGAACAAAAACCCTCTGATACTTAATTTGTTTTAAATACATGTATTCCAGGAATAAAAGAATGTTACGCAAGTAAAGATTGTTGTGCTCTAGGCTATATTATTTCAAGCATGCCACATGCGAATACCCAGTTTTTCTAAACAGACTCAAGTCACATGATATACTGTATATTCAAGTGATATCAACACATTTCCTGGATGGTTGCAGAAATCTCTCTCTCTCTCAAAAAAAAACCCAGCCATTAAACAGATGACTGCATTATTAATCCCCTTTCTGTAGATTCTTTAGTTGTGAACTATAATTACTAGCAATTAACTAAAGTTCACATTTCAAAAATAATTATTGCCATTGTTTTGCTAAGGAACCAAGGTCAATAATTTCAGCCTATGTCTCTTGATGAAGAAATCAACCCGTTCTTAACAAAATGGGGTCCTACTGCTGAGTAGATATGATATAATCAGATAGTTGTAAAACTGATATCGGCAGTAGCAGAAATCTCTGAGCTCAAAGTACATCCAGGTGGCACAGTCATTCGGCTGCAAAATTTCCCTTCCTTTACTCATCACATGCACACTGTCTCTTGCCACATAACTTCTGTAAGCGATGTGGCAAGCGATCTGTAATATTCTTCATGTATGCCACTCATAACAGAGTATGACATGGGCTGGAAAGTGCAAACTTTCTGGATGTAGCCTAAATAGGCAGAGCTGTATGAGGAGACATAGAGGTCTTTAAAAACAGCAACCAAACTTATAAACAATTTTGTCCTGCAGTCAATTTCTCTCAATTCAGGAAATCCTTTCCACATTTGTTAGAAGAACCACCAGCAGAACAGAATATTTAGAGAACAAAACTAATACTTAAACAGGACTTTAGCTAAGCATAAAATAGTCTCATCTTGATCTGACACGAACAATATACCCAGTCAGCTAATTTTCCTGTGACTATGATTTGCGTGGAAAATTAGACAATGCTATGCTTGCCTGTTCTTTATTTTATCTTGAAGAACTCAAGATAAACTACAGGCTGCAAATTTAATTGCTTTGGAGTCCTTGTAAAGTAGGTGTTCAAATAAAACATTTTATTTTTTCCTTTCCATTCCAAGTTGAGAATCATCTGCCACTAAGTAAATTTCTGCTATACGGCACATTTCAGTGTTTTATAATAACAATAGGTTATATTCTGTCTAATACATCTGTATTAGCTACGCTAAAAGTGGTCTACTAACTGTGTATACTATACTAATTTGGATATATACAAAGGCCAAAGTTTATCCTGGATAGTAACTTCACTGAGTACAGAACTAGGTCTAGTCATATCAAAACAAAGGTCTCCAATGCGATTTTACACATGGGATAAGGTACATTAAATAGTAAATTCCATTAATCTATGCTTTATCAGGCATGCTGAAATTTCAATGGAAACATTCATAGATATAATTTTCAGAATTGGTGCCAAATGAATAATTAACATGCTTCAATCAACAGGGCATCAAGACTTTGGTTCAACTTAGTTTTAGACTAAGGTAATTTTTAAAAAGTCATTATTTTGTGGACTGTTTTCTCATGTCTTTATAATGAGAAACTATAGCACCCTACTGCACAGGATCGCTGTATTATAGGTATACGGATAGCAAAGCATACTGAGTAGCTAGCAGAAATCAAATTGCAAATTGATTAAAAATACCATAAATACATGTTTTGCCAATGTTTTTTTAAAAAGCTGCTGTATAGCACCTTCTTTGGGAATAAAAAATAAAATAAAGCAGCGCATTCTGAAAATAGTATTTAGTCATCTGATGTTTTTATATATTTAACTATCTCAGGAATTTGAGAATCATCAAATATGAGAACATGATCTTATAATATATACTAATCATTTCTGGGGAAACATAATAGAAAAGACCACAGAAATGTACTGATGAAAAGTATAAACTCAACATCTTGAGGTTTGGCAGAACTTGGCCAATGTTACTAGTTAGGCAATTAGTGCACAATGACTGAGAGCCATTAAAAATTCACCCTGTCCATTTAATCATCCAAAGCTGATTAAAATGTTAACCATGAAAGCATTTTCTTAAACTAGGAAAAATTAACATTGGGATTTTTTTTGGCTTTGTATGTGCAGGACATGTTTATAATGCGATCTTCATGATGCATCACACATGGGGAGGTAGTATTCTCCTGACAGGACTATGCCTTGCTGAACATTTGGATAGGCTTCAAGACTTGCTTTACAAGATCACTTGCAGCGGATATTCTCCTTGCTTATTTTATGGTTTAGTGTCATGGTTCCTAAACAGTGCGCCATGGCATCCCAGAGCATTGCAGTGAACTCACAGGTATTTTACTACCAAATAAATGGAACTTAATAAAGTTATATTTTATTACTTAAGAAACAACACCATGGGATTACTTACTAATTAAAAACTGACCCAGGTGCCATAGCATAAGTAGTCCTCAGCTTACAACCACAATTGAGCCCCAAATTTATGTTGCTAAGTGAGACATTTCTTAAGTGACTTCTGCTCCATTTCACAACCTTTCTTATCACAGTTGCTATGTGAATCACTGCAGTTGTTAAGTGAGCCACACGGCAATTAAGCAAATTTGGCTTTCCCCGTTGACTTTACAAAAGGGGAATCACATGACCCGGGGATACTTTCCACCATGATATATATGAACTAGTTGCCAAACATCTCAATTTTGATTATGTGATCATGGGAATGCTGCAACGACCCTGTAAGTCCCTTTTTTCAGTGCAGTTGCAACTTCGGTCACTAAATGACTACCTTTATTGGTAGTCCTCAACTTGTGAAGCCCAAACTTTCTATTGGTAAGTAAGACAGTTGTTAAATGAGTTTTATTTTATTTTATTTTATTATTTAGACTTATATACCGCTTCACAGTGCTTCACAGCACTCTCTAAGCAGTTTACAGAGTCAGCATGCTGCCCCCAACAACCTGGGTCCTCATTTTACCGACCTAGGAAGGATGGAAGGCTGAGTCAACCTTGAGCCAGTGAGAATCCGACTGCTGAACTTGATGGCTAATGGCAGATGGCAGTCAGCAGAAATAGCCTGCCGTGCTGCTTTTAACCACTGCACCATCCTGGATCTTGGAACCTCTGTTGGAACTTCTCACGCTATCTAAAAGGGGGTCACAATCTGTTCTTCATCATAGTCCCAATTTCCTTGCTTAAATTAAGATGGAGATTGTTGCATTGTGTGTGCTCCATTACCTCTGTTTTATTAAACAACTGCAACATACTAATCAATATATAATCTGAAGACAGAAGGAAACAGACGTTTTATCTCAAAAATGTTGTGCTTTGTTCTTTTAAAAAAACATTCTTTTTATTTTATTTTGAACCAACAATTAAACAAATACCTAAACATATAAACATACAGTGGTGGTCAAGGGGGGGAAACTTCATTACTTAACAAATGAACAAGTTATTAAGAGACCTTTAGATATCAAGCAGGTGTAAAGGTAAAATCCATAAAAGCTATTTTAACATTTCTATCAACAATAGTTATTCAAAAAAAAAGAGAGAAGGAGATTTAACACAAATTATATTTTTTAACAAAAATAGTTTCCAATCTCTACATAGTGTGTTCAAGAAGAGGTGAGGGAATTTAGCGTCCAATTTCTCTCTAATTCTCTAAATTATGTCTCATCTCTTCACCTTCCTTCTTCCCCTTTCTCATTTCTTATTTCCTCTTCTTTTCCTCCCCCTTTCTGTCTAACACCCTCCAACTCTTATTCATCCTCTCATTACTTCCATCCTTATATTATCCTTTTTCCATCTCTCTCCTTTACCTTTTCTTTCTCTTATCCCTTAACTTCCTCTTACCCTCAAACTTACCTTTCCTCTCCGCCCTCTTTCTATTCCTTGTTCTCTTCCTATATTTCCCTTCTTCTCTTTCTTCCCTATTTCCTCTTCTCTTCTCCTTGTTTCCTTCCTGCTGTTCTTATATTTCTCCCTTCTCATCTTGTTCGCATCCAGCCATCAATTCAATTAGTTTCTCTTAAAATTTCCCCCCTATCTTCACTTTCAGTTCCTCATTTTTCTTTTTCTAATCTTTGTTTTTATTCCGTACTTAAATTAGTTAATTCTTTATGGAGTGTTCATCTCTTTTTTGTCCTTTTAAATAGTTTCTTAGCTCTACCTTTACAGACTCTATATTACATCATGTCCTGTTTTGGGCTATATACCGTTGCTTCTTATTTCAGCACACATTCAATCTCTGTGACATGTATAATCAATCCCCTTCTATTATACCTTATAAAAAAGAGGGTTACATTCCATTTGCAATATAAAACTTAATTCAACACAGATAAACAAAAATATTTCAGTTTATAGTTTCAATTTAAGTAATTTTCAAACTTTAAAACCTGCCCCTTGTCTTAACTCCACAGATCTTAATTCAATACAGATAAACAAAAAAAAAAGTTTCAATTTATGATTTTAACTTAAATAATTTTCAAACTTTAATACTCTTCCCCTTGTCTTAATTCCACATTCAATCAACATAAAAATTAATATTTCTTTATTCCCTTATCATCCCCAATCACTTCATTTTTAATTATTATTTTTAATCTTTTTATTTTCCTTATCTTTACCACCCAATATTCATTTTACACTGTAACTTTTTAACCTATCCCTTTCTTTGTGGGTAGATGCTCTCCATACACTGCTATCATTTGCAAATTTCCCTTTATTTTGTTGAACACTACTCTTTTATTTATTCTGCAACTATTCTTCCTTACTCTCTTTTGCCTGTTTATTATTCCTTTGTTCCGGATTTTTCCTACTTTTCCCTCCAGTACATTAACTCTAAATTTATGTTCTCTGAGGTCTTAGTTTTTAAAGTACATTTTTTCTTGAATCCATTCATTTCCTCCCCCCTATAATAATATTGTCCCATCTCTTGAACCTTTATGATGTATGTTCTTCTTCCTCTTGTTTGGTCTTCTTTTTCTCTTGTTGTTTGGTATTTCTTTTATTATTGGAGTGTCATTTTTAAATTCCTTCTCCTCGCACTCTTTTTGCAGCCGATTCCCAATTAACATTAAGATTTCTCCCATCTGTCTTTCAAATTTGTAACATGCTTGTTTAAATTCATATATATCTTGCTCCTGTTCGGTTCTGGGTACTTTTTGTATTAATTCCATTTTGTCTTATTTTTCTTTTAAGTAGTCAAGTCCAAATCTTTAAATCCATCAATTTTTGTACAACATATAGCAATTCTTTTTAAAAAACTGTTTCTTTTCACTTTTCTTTTCAAGAAAAAGTTCATTTCAAGGAGAAAGAAGTATTATTAAAAGTTCATTTATAGTCCTCCAAAATCATCAGCTCTTTCCCAGCATAATGACGTGGCAATGTTTACTCCCGAGAGGCAAGCTTTAAAAAGAGCCAACAAATGACACTTTAAAGTCAATATTTTTTTAGGGATATGGCGCTAGATCTTTCTAATTCCCTTTAGGTTTTCTCTTTTTTCCTCCTCTATTTTTAAGACAAATTTTATTTGTAATCCTCCAAGGTTGTTGCTTTTTACCATTACAGTTTCACCCTTCACAAAATCTTAGACCATACCAGCACACAGTTCAGTATTCAGAGCCAATCAAAATGACTCCTTTTCAGCTGATTTGCTTCCCTCTTCTCCATATTTAGTCTCCCTTAGATTTCAAGTGCCGCTTTTTTATTTTTTCAGGAGGATTTAACTTAAAAATCAACTTGTAAGTATATCTAAGCATAAAATTGATTTCCTCATCCAGCTGTCTGCTACTTTTGTTGCTTCCGTCTTGCTGTTTGTTTCAGACTGTTTTACAGTCTTGACCTTAATGGCGCTGAGCGCCTCTTCACCCATCTGGAGAAAAGGGGTCAAAACAGAGTAGACATTTGTGTCAGCTGCCGCCAGGCACTTGCCTCTGTTGCACCCCCTCTTTGGTCCACCCTTCCAAGGTGGCCTAGGACCTCTCAGGGTCCCCAAATCATGAAGGAGGGGATTTCGGCAGCCAGAGCTTTGTCTGCTTTATCCCTGTTCAGCCGAGATCGGAACCGGAAGTCTCTTTGTGCTTTGTTCTATAAACCTAGAATTAATAGCAAATTCAAATGAATGGCTATACCTTAAACCCAAATGGTAATGATTCAGTGGATATAAACAGTAAGCTGACTTCAAATATTTTTCCATTACATTGATTGACTCGGGTCATTATAAGAAAGAGTAGGAAAAAGATAGACAAAACACTACTTTGAATTCTCCTCTTCAAGAGACACATGTGCGCCTGCGTGAGTAAGTGAAAGCTTTCTAGAATTGTTCACAATGTATTACGAGGTTAGTATTAGAACCCTTTGTCTTGGATAATGTAAATACTTTCAGTAGGACACCTAGAGACACCTAAGAGTGGAGAAGTGTTTTCTAATCAAATCACCACCAGACTTGGGCGAATCTCCAACTATAGCAGTGTGTTTAAATAACCCTACAGTTTCCACGAATGATTGCCCTTTTCTTGAAAAGTGTCCACTAAAGCAGTTTGGTATGACCCATCTTCAGCAGGGTGTGTGTTTGTGTGTGTGTGCGTGTGTGTGATGGGCATGGAATTAGAAAATGAATGCTGAAACTATCATGTGAATGAAAGCCAGGAAAAAAAACCCACGCTCCCCTTTCTTATAAATATAGCCATAAGACTTTTGCAGCAAAATGCTTCTGGAAAATACTTGATTTCTGCCCTATTTCCTACTGGTTGTCGGATTTCCCTCAAAGCATTTTTTTTAAA
>JANHFO010002792.1:59519-71808 GCA_032468095.1 Pareas carinatus | reverse complement strand
ACCAATACTAAATTTTTATCCAACACTAAAGCCAACATCAGGGTAACACTTTTCTCTAGCATCTTTTGATAACTGTGCCAGGTCAATGGCTCTGTTTCCCCTTCCCTTCTTCCCTCTTCTGTCCCCTTCACAGGAACACAACAGCACGACGGGGATGCCCATAACGAAGATAATTATGGGGATAATTCCATTCCTGTGGGTATGCCTGTCTCATTTTCACCAGAAGAGGGGGCCAGCTTCACAGTGAAATCCGAGTTGCTGAAGTTGGCGAACAACATGGTGAATCATATAAAGAGAAAGTGAATGTGCCGTGGAGTGCTGAAAGGGGAGGGAGGGAGAGAAAAAAAAGAACCAGAAATAAACCGCAGCAAAAAGATGTAGTGAGTCTTGTTCTTTCAGCTGGGAGTTTGTATCATCAGCACTCTGGAATGGCCCACCCTCATAAACAACTTCTCTATTTGGTAAGTTCATGCCTCAATCCGTAGGGTCAACTTGAGCTATGCATGCTCTTTGTTTATGGCAGCTGGAATGTGTTCATAAGTAGGCAGGTTGTTTGGCTTGACTGGGTGTTAGTATTAGAGCATTTGGATTTTTTATTTATTTTTGTAGAAATCGTGATCTAAAAGAATGAAAATGCATACGTTCTGGAGATGAGCCTATTTCAGGCATCCTTAAATATCTATACACATGTGTGGCCAAGCACAATAGCACCTAGAGTGTGCACAAATTGCTTTGAAAATTGGATGCCTGATACGACCAGCTGAGTAATTTTAAAGATCACCTGGAAATTGTTTAAGCATTTGTTTACGACTGAAGGGTAAATCTATGTAACTTGACTGTTTAGAAAGACAAGCAGAATCCTGTGTGCCGCTATGCAACCTCAGTGGCAGTGGGGAGTTAAAATTAAAATGGCATATTCAAATTTTGAATATTGTGGTACTTAATTTTTCCATTGTTCCTTCCAACCTAGGGAGAACAGTATATTTGTTCTGTGCTATAGAAGAAAAAAAGAGAGAGAAAGTCAGCTTCCTTTAAGAGAAGATGCTTGTTTTTAAGGTCAGGAAATCTAAGTGCATATTGCTTTATAACATTACTCATGCCTGGATGTCCTTCCTCTGAGAGTTAGGAAAGAGACCTCAGGCAAAAAAATCTTTCCAGGCTTGGTTATGTTGCTCTCTATCACTTCAGGCAAAATAAAGCCAATGCTTGCAGGACTGTCGGCTTGGCGAGATGAAGAGAAAACATGCAAGATCAGAGATGCATGTTTAAGATTCGAGCGCAGAAGAATCTGAGGCAACTATCCTATCTGGGTGCCTTTGAAGGAAAAGGAACCGTTGACAATTGCGCCTAATGTTTGAGAAGCAATGGATGGGCTGTAGCTGAAGCATTCAGGTCAGAAGGAACCTGAACTCTGGATTGGTTCTTTACTCTTCTCCTTCATTCTTCCAATGAAAACTAAAAGACCATCGATGCTTTTTCAAGACCTTTGCCAGAAAACTGGAAATATCATGTCTTTGCTTTGGATGATTTCATCCTGATGGGGCATTTCAGCAGGATGTACAAAGCGTGACTTGGGTGATGAGCATCCAGACGGGACTTCTTTGATGCACAGAATTTGCACATGAATCATAAGGGCTGGCTGGAATTGGAGGAGCTTGTCTATGCCCTGAGAAGGCTAATTCAGAAGAGTCCTCAAAGTTCAGTCTGGTGACTTTTGCTAAAAAAATAATAATCAATACCTGCTTAGCATTCTTCCACCAGGATATTATTCCCAAAGCAATGTGTTTGCTTGCTGTGATTGTAATCCATTGTCTCGCTATGCAATTCAAATCCTAAATATAAAGTTGAAAGGAAAAAAAATGTTTCCCTGGATTAGAGAAGAGCATCAGAAGTCCTAAAGGTAGGATAGAGAATTTCTTCTTTATGCAAAACTATGATCCTTCTTTAAACCCTTTGAATATTTTAAAATGTACATTTATTTTCTTTGCCTCTAGGACGATGAATCTTTATTAAACTATTTGGAACAATGAAAGGAACTGAGTACCGAGGCTACCTATAAAGGCAGAACTGATGTTTTAATTTCAGAGCAGAAAGGTATGAAGGCTGAGGTGGGTTTAAGATGTCCATCAATTAGAGGGAAGAGGAATTGTATCAGCGACCAAAACACCTGAAGAGTTACACCTCCTTAGGGCAGAAGGGCTAGTAAAAAAAGAATAATTAATCTATTAAAGTGAGAAAAGGGGCAAGCTGAAAAGCGATTCCACTCTGTACAGAATTCTCTGAGGACCCCCCCCCACTGGCATGTTCCTGCTAAGAGTATTCTATTTTTGGATAATATTTAAAAGATTGTTTTTTTAAAAAAGGCAGAAGGGGAGTGTAGGTGGTGTAGGAGGGTAAACCATGATGTGATCAACAAGTTCAGATACCTGTGATGGATTATCATTTATTTTTTGTGTTTTAAAAGTTTTTTTTGAGAGAGAGAAAGTGAGAGAAAGCGAAAGGACCCTCCCGAGACTCGAGACTTGAGGACAAATCTTAGGGTGCCTGCCTGGTTCTTAGCAATTAAATTATAAACTCTGTAGGTACATAAGAAGCCGAAGCCACTACCAGGCCCGGGACATGATTTTGCCTGAGAAGGAAAGATGATTTGGAACAATACCACTATGGATGGGAAAGGGTTGCTTGTGAAAAAAGATTCCTGCTTCCGAATTTTCACCGGCTGCTTCCTCTCCTTGCTGATCCTTTCCACGCTCCTAGGCAACACCCTGGTCTGCGCAGCTGTCATTAGGTTTCGCCACCTGAGGTCCAAGGTGACCAACTTCTTTGTGATCTCTTTAGCAGTCTCAGACCTTTTAGTTGCCGTGTTGGTCATGCCCTGGAAAGCTGTGGCTGAGATTGCTGGATTCTGGCCTTTTGGATCATTCTGTAACATCTGGGTGGCATTTGACATCATGTGTTCCACGGCCTCCATTTTAAATTTGTGTGTCATTAGCGTGGACAGATATTGGGCCATCTCTAGCCCATTTAGGTATGAGAGGAAAATGACCCCCAGGGCAGCCTTTGTCATGATCAGTGTGGCGTGGACCTTGTCTGTATTGATTTCCTTCATCCCTGTGCAACTGAACTGGCACAAAGCTAAAACCACAAGTTTCTTGGACTCAAATGCCAGTTTCCAAGGTATGGCTATGGACAACTGTGATTCCAGTTTAAACAGGATGTATGCCATCTCTTCCTCTCTTATTAGTTTTTACATCCCAGTGGCCATTATGATAGTCACCTATACAAGGATATATAGGATTGCTCAAAAGCAAATACGGCGTATATCAGCCTTGGAACGAGCAGCTGTGCATGCTAAGAACTGTCAAACCCCTGCTGGCAACAGGAACAGTATGGATGGCCAGCAGCCAGAGAGCTCCTTCAAAATGTCCTTCAAGAGAGAGACTAAAGTTTTAAAGACTTTGTCGGTGATCATGGGAGTGTTTGTATGTTGTTGGCTACCTTTCTTCATCCTGAACTGCATGGTGCCCTTTTGTGAGCCCAGTATCTCATCCCAGGGAGCAGAGCCGTTTTGTATAAGTTCTGCCACTTTTGACGTTTTTGTTTGGTTCGGATGGGCCAATTCTTCCTTGAACCCGATCATTTATGCCTTCAATGCAGATTTCCGCAAGGCATTTTCCACTCTTCTTGGCTGCTATAGACTTTGCCCTTTATCCATTAATGCGATCGAGACAGTTAGCATCAACAATAATGGGGGGATGGGTTTTTCAAGTCACCTTGAACCAAGAGGATCGAGCCCCAAAGATTGCAATTTTGTCTATTTGATCCCTCATTCGGTTCTCTGCCCAGAAGAAGACATAAGGAAAAAAGAAGAGGAGGGGGTATTCTCTAAAACCTTGGAAAAAATTTCTCCAACCTTATCAGGTATTTTGGATTTTGAGGCTGATGTGTCTTTGGAAAAGATCAATCCAATCACGCAAAATGGCCAGCATAAAACCTGAGGTGTAAAGTTGACTCATTAAAAAAAAAGTGATCATTCAAGAATGATTTTCAACTTTTTTTTGTCTGTTTCTAGTAAAAAGGTGTGCTATTGTGAAAATCAAAGCCATCATATAAAAACCCAGAGCTTAATCAGCTGCTGTTTGACAAAAATCACAAAATTTTAAAAAGAATTCCACCTTTCATACATTGTATTTAGAGATTGTTCTATGTTGTTCATCTTGAATGAAAATGAATCAAATATGTAGGTACAGTGTAGCTGCAAAAGGGAAAAAAAAGTGTAAGTGGATACATGTTTTCAGAAACAGACCTGAGGAAACTAATTATACTTCGCTGTGTGAATAAAATGTAGTAGGTTTGTATGAAATTCTCATTTGACTTACGTAGTCATTTGTGGGTATTTATATATTGCAAGAAAAATGTAATGACTTGCCAGATTAGGTGGATGCCTTTCAAAACAATTTTGAACATCAATACAGCCTTATAATTAAGAATGGGATATTTTTAGGAAGATTACGTGTCAATATTGGCTTTCTTTATTTATTATTTAAATGGGTATTTTTTCATATGTTTAAACAAACATGACTTTATCTTATTTTAATATATGTTGAAAAAATAGGATATTTGTATGTATGGTGTTATTCATTGCATTTTTTTATCTGTTTACTAGTCAGCACTTTATTAAAAAAAGAAAAAAGGGAGAATTTACAAAATCATCTTGGTCTAGCCAACTCTAGAACTTGTAGGTGTTTCAAACACAGCAAAGAGGATAAATCTGCAGTACTTTTCGCTGTGTTAAAAGAGAGAGGCGTTTTGTGGGTTCTTTCTGAAACACAAGATCAGAATCACTTGAATGGTAAATTATACACAAACTATGATCTTATAGAAACAAAATTCATGGCTGTAAGTTGATTTTCAAATTTCAGTTTATGCTGACTTTGCTTGAATGTCAGCATATGCAACTATAAGGAGCATACAAATCAAAGAGGAATACCAATGAAAAATGAGCACCAATTTAAAGATGTAATGATCTAAGAAATAAAACGTCGCCTCTATTTATTATTCTGAGGATGAACTAATCCTCTTAGACTTCTCTTATTTCAAAATTTTTTGGCGCAGGGGAAATAATTAACTCATCTCATAATTGGAGAGTAGATCTTTCCACAAATATTCTCCGTGATAGTTAGATAGAGCTTCAAATTGTGCAGACATATGCTCTGAAATGTCAACAAAATGTCAGAAGGAGGGCTATTTTTACGCCATCTTTCAAGAGGCTTCTGGCCTGCCACCGTGAGAATGCAATGCCACTTAGTCTGATCCAGTAAACTAGTCTGTGCTCTTATGAGATGGGTACTAAAAACAGCCATGCAGGGATGCTAGTACCACATGAAGCAGGGAAGTTTGTCTTAAAGCTGCCTGTTTTACTTTTCACTTTTGTTCACTGAATCTTGCATAGAAAATAGTGCCTCTTTCTGATTTTGGATTCTCACAAAACGAAAGCAACAAAAAAAACCTCCTCACTCTCCTGCAAGTTAATAGAGTGGCTAAGATTTGTTTTTCTTTTGCTCCCTTGAAACCAAAATTCCCATCCCATTCCTTCCCTTAATCATATTAAATAAAAATGAATGTTAAAGTGATGAAAGTAAGATACAAACAGAGTGGTGGTGGTAATGATGATGATGATGAGTTTGGACAACATTCATTGAGAAATGTAGTCAGAAAAGAAGAAATACAAGAGATAAATTAAATCTACAAAAATATACTTCCTAAATCAGGTCTGTGTTACTCAAGTATTGTGAATGTTTTCATAATTCTATTGCCTGTAAGCTGCTTTCATACATATAATAAAATTATTTTGTGAACATAAGATCAAATAAAGCGATTTACATTATATTTATTAAATAAAACTTGCTTTTTTATTGACATGTTGTTTTGATTAATCCGCAATTTCCTCCCACTTTCTTTTTTGCTTGGTTTGGAATCTCTTGAGACATTTAATTAATGTCTGGTTAGCATCAAGTAAAAACTATCTCTGCAGTTCCTTTTAGATATTCTTACATTTGTATTGGGAAATGGTTAATTTCTATCCTTGTAGGAACTGAGCAGAAAGATAGCATTCTCTTAATATAGAATGTCCTTTTTGCATGCAAAGGCTTGATTGTCTGCATCAGATGGCTGGATGGTGTCACCTATGCAACAGGCATGAGTTGGGGCAGAATGTGGGAGACTGTGAAGGAAAGAGAGGCCTGGCGGGCTGTGGTCCACGGGGTTGCAAAGAGTCCGACAGGACTTAGTGACTGAACAACAACAACAAAACTTCTGTTAAATCTGAAAAAAGTCTTTGGAGAGTTCCTGCCGTTGACATACGTAGTACTGGGAAAGAGGAGCAGTGATATAGGCAAAAGCTGTTTTCTTTATTGTAAAGAACAAAGCATCTCAATGTAATATAAAAATAAATGTTTGCAACATTTTAAAAAAAACAGTAACAAAATGTGAAAAACTTAATTTTGATCATTAAAGATGTAAGCGTCTTTATGTCAATGGCCTTGAACAACTCTTTGCCCCTGTTTTCAGAAGAGAGTCACTGCTTTATCCCTTCATGTGGATGGGGCTTTTCAATATCTCAGAGGTAAATAAGTGATCAGGCATGGTTCATTTCCTCATTCCTTCAGGGAATCAGATTTCAAATTCATGGCTTTGGTTTTATGTTTCTGAAATTTGCAGTGGTAAAGCATGGCAGAAGAGAACTGATGCTCTATTTCAATTGTTCCAGGCACTGAACAGATCTGTTCTAATTTTTGAAGCAGGACTGAGAAACAGTGTAAATCTGCCGCAAAACTTCTTGCTGAACTATCAATATTATTGCATGAATGCATAAATATGTCCTTATCTCTCTATATGTGTCTGCATGGATCTGTGTGCATACTTACAAGTGAATATGTATGTAGTTCAAATTATCTAGAAAAGGGGTCCCCAGCCCCCGGGCCATGGACCAGCACTGATCCGCTGCATGCCAGCAACCGGGCCACGCAAACAAGTCAAGCCCCATTTGCGGGATACAAGCAGCACACAAAACCACACCCCCTCTGGTTTGTAAAAAAAAACCCTTTCTCCATGTTATTAGACCCTGGTGCCTGTTCTGTTCTAGAACATCCTGAAACTTGTGGTCTTATGAAATTTGTTTCTTCAAGATGTACCCAATGAGTGCTAAATTGAATGGCTCTTTTAGGGAAGTAAATTCTTAGAGAGTGGTGCAGTTATGGATATTCACTATAAATGGCTACCTGTGGCAGAACACCACTGAATATTGACTGCTGAAAAACAATAGTGTATTTTGGCATACTTGCAGATTTTTGCAAATGTCTAGTTGATTACCAAAAGGACCTGAACTAAATCATTTGGCTATACTGCTGTGGTAGATCAGATATTTTGTTTAATGCATTGCAATTTTTAAGTTCTCCTGTGCTTTATGCCTACTCTTAACGTTAAAACAGCCTATATATTCCTATCTGAACATGTAATTTCCTGCATATATCTCACTGGAAGGTGCATACAGTATATGTTCTTTATCTCTCAATTTTCAGCAGCTTGAGGGCTATATAGTTACCAAAAACCTGAACTCATACCATAATGTTTATTGATTTCTGCAATCTTATATATTTTGATTGTCTGAAATGGAAGACTGAACATATAAAATAGTTTTGTTTCTGATCATCAGTCTGAAATAGTTTCAAGCTTCTCTTTCTCGCTCTCTGTTCATTTCTTTCTCTCCCCATGTTAACATGACTGTGGAAATGCTACTGAGTTATTTAAATGGGCTTATTTGCCATTCATGCACAATGAAGTAAAATAGCACAGATAATTGCTATTTGAGGTAACGTTGAGCTTTTTCCAATTGGGAATTTTGTTCACTCTCTGATATTCCAGTTCCCAATGTGTAGTTTTAATTTGGTTTATTATCTATTTTCACTCCAGTGCATGCCTCAAGACAAGTAACTGAACCACATCTGAAGTTTGAAATGAGTATTTCTAGATATTTAATTCTTCTTGTACTATCCATCAGGCTTACATAGTATCATCCAAGGATACTGAATTCAGAGGAATGAAGACCATGTTCAGTCTTGAAGTTCCTTCATGCATATATTTGGTGGACAAAGCATATTGCCAGATATACATATTGCAAACAATCAATATGCAAACTACCGTATTTTTCGGCCTATAGGACGCTCCAGATCATAAGACGTGGGGAATTCCCTGCGTTCCGCGGAGCGATTCCCCCCCCATGGGGTGCCAGGAACGCTCCAGTCCAAGCAGCAGGGTGAATATTCGCTTTATTAGACGCATACATTTCCCCCCCCCCCTTTTTGGGGGAGAAAAAGTGCGTCTAATAGCCTGAAAAATACGGTATATCCAGTGCTGGGCACAGAGATAGAGAATGCTATGCAATGAGCATGTAAATTCAGGAGCAACTGGCTAAATCAAAATCCGAAGTCCTGCTTGGTAGAGTATTCCGTCCCAGAATGGCTAATCCAGATGCTTCTGGGAAGCTCCAAGCCAGGGCATTAGGAAAAAATGCTTTCATGAAGATGAAGCCCTGCCAGGAACTAATGCTCTGAGGCATGGCACCTCAGTCCCCAGAGGGAGCAGAGTGTATTCATAATGGTAGCCATTGACAGTCTTAGTCTTTCTCAATTGGTCTCATCCCTCTTCAAGCTGGTGGCCATTAAGGCATATTTTTTATCTCTAGGCATTTCCTTTCACTCCTCTCTTGGATGAGTCTGTCTAATTATGGAAAAAGGAGAGAAAAAACATTCCGTGATCTAATTTTTTCAAAACAGACAAACCTATATATATTTCGCTCTCATTTATCTCTACCACATTTCTCCTTAGTTAAATTTCTTTCATGGACACTTTTACAAAGGATTCTCAAATGCTTAGAAGTTGGAGTGGCACCACAAGACCTTCTTCTGTTTCCATTCATTCAGCATTCTGGCTTTTCAACTGTCCGGGCAGGGCTTTTATTGCAAAATAATGTGAAAAATAAGCTGTGCTATTTCAATTATTCCTGACACTTCTCGGTGACATTTTCTCTGTAATATTTCCCTTTTTTTTCCCTCGGCAAAGTATCGCACTGTGTAATATATTCTATAAAAATAACATTAGCCTCATTATGTACCTTCTTCCTAATAATTTTAACATTTTAGAGAGAAAAAACCAATACCTCAAATACCTGTTTTCAAAGCTTCATCCATTTATCTGTTTCTTTGTCATTTTAATATCTTCTCTGGTAATACTGCTAAAGTTATTAAGGGTTTATGCGATCTGAGTTATTGTAGGCAGTGGTTTAGCTTTTTATGAAATCTTGTGTTGTGGGCAAAATCTTTAATAAGAAATAGATACAATACAAAGTAAGATACTTTTTACTTATAACTTTGTTAAGGTTCTTACTTCAAAGAGCTAAAAACAAGAGAGAAAAAAAGAGTAGGGTATATTGTTCCCTTTTTCTCAATTCATTCTCAGAACAAGCCTGAGGTATTTCAGGTGTGAGAAATTAATTAGCACATAACCACCATAATCCTTTGGGGCAGGATGTAGAGTTGATCCTGTGTCTCTCCAGGACTAGTGTAACACTTGGAAAAGGCTAGTCTGCATATTTTCTACACAACCCCAAAAAAACCCAACATAAAAAGGAAAAACTTTTTCTTCATATTATATGGTGGTGTATTGACAACAGCAGAAAAAATATAGTCAACAGTTTTGGAACCATTTTCTTTAAATGGTTGATTTAATCCTTTTAATATGCTTTTATTGTCTTGTATTATAAATGTGTTTTATTTGGCCTGTTAGCTGCCCTGAGTCCTTCGGGAGAAGGGCAGGGTAGAAATAAAATTCAATTCAATTCAATTCAATAAATGTTTTGTGCTTAGAGGTTGGGGGTTGGAGGTCTTCCCCAATAAAATTGATGCATTAAATGTCTCAGAGACTTCTAATGCACCTGTTTTTCTTTTTCATTATTTTTTTACATCCCAAACAAAATAATTTCAAAATTATTCAGTGGCTTGCCATCAAATTTCGGTTGCACAATCTTGCAGGCAGGGTGGACAAAGTTTGAAAACTATACTAAATCTCTGACTTATTCTTCACTAACATACACATACACTAAGTGTTGTATGGGTGTTGATGAAGAGTAAGTAAGAGACTTTCCTGGATTCCTCTGGGTAGTATCCTAATATGATTTCTGTACAGAGATGGGTGAGAAAAAAGACATATAAAAACATATATATAGATAAATATATTCATGTAAAAAAATTGAATGTTCCAAATATAAAGAACTAGCTATTGGTACCCGTGCTCTGTTACGGGTTTGGTATAATTAGCTGCACATGCCCCATGGAGGAGGAGAGGCCTCGGAAAGGACAGGCCTGCAAAAGCACTTTACAGGCCTTGTTTGTCCTCCCTTCCACACCTGGAGCCCTGCGGGTGGGCAGAAATCAATTCGCGGGGCTTGGGGAGGCTTCTAATTAGGCTCACGGCCTGATCTCCAGGCCTCCTTGAGCTTCGCGGATCAATTTTTGGGCACCCGCGGGGCTCAAGGAGGCCTGCAGATTGGGCCGCGGGCTTAATTAAAAGTCTACTGGAGCCCCGTGGGTGGCCAGAAATCAATCCGCGGGTTTTGGGGAGGCTTCTAATTAGGCCCGAGGCCCGATCTTCAGGCCTCCCTAAGCCCCGCGGATCAGTTTTTGGGCACCCACAGGGCTCAGGGAGGCCTGGAGATCAGGCTGCGGGCCTAATTAGAAACCTCCCGGAACCCCGCGGATCGATCTCCAGTAACAGCGTGGAGGCCAGCACAGACTGTAGGGAGAGTCGTGCCTCACTCACCTACCCTGATGCTCCTTCCCTTGCTGCTCCTTTCCCTGCCATGACACTGGCTGAAACTGCCGTTGCATTTGTATTCTGGATGCCCCTTTCCACTACCTCCTCAGATTGGCCCAGCATAGGTTGGCTCCTCCCCTTTTCAATAAATGTTAAATAACTCCTTTAAAAATATTTTTTTTGAGAAATTTTTGTTGTAGTCTGCTCGTGAATTGGAAGCAAAGGTATGTATGAATTTTCAGTTGTGTAGCTTTTATGGTTTTTGAGATATAGTGATGAGTCAAACGTAAGTGAGTGAGAAGTGAATGATAAATGAATTGTTTTTGACAAATATTACTATAGATTTTCATTGAGTTGCTTTGCCCAAAGTATTCATATCATTCTCAGTAAAAGCTTCCCTTCTCGTGCTTTGAAAAGCTGTTCTGTAAAATTGTAAGAAGATGGAAAACTATATGATTTACACTTACCCACAAAGCTTGCAAATTGTCATATGAAGAAGTCTATTCTGTCTGTTTTATTGTTTAAAAGATTCATCATCTGACTTCATCTGACTTCTTTTGATTTTTCATCAACTCCTTCCTATGTCTATTGAGGTTGATAAGAAACATTCTACAACTATATAGTTGAAACCCAGTCAGACAAATGCATCAATTTCAAAGAACCGAGAAGTATAAATCACTGTTGAACTATATTGATCTAATAATGCTCTTAATGCATGTTGACTGATTCTTCATTCGTTTTCTGAGAAAAAAGACATTACTATATTATTAACATTTACCACAGAACTTTTTTCTCCCACTTACTAAGATCACCTCTTGAGTTCATGGCTCAAAATGAGGAAAAAGCATCCACGTAGTCTTTCTTAAAAGCTATTTCCTATATTTCTGCAATGCCTGTAGCCTTCAAATTGAGATGCCAATTTCCAGATTTAATTATTTTGCTCCAGATGCCAGAACTGCATTAAAATGTGAGTGCTGGTTTGTTTGGTTTTTTTGCTTTTTGATAGAAAGCTACTTCAAAGCTAGATATGAATAACAGGAAAAAATATCACTCAGTGGGAGATGCTATAATATACTGCTTCCTCAGTAAGCATGAAGAATTAGTTTGCCGTTCTATCCAGTAGTGCAAAGGATAATAGTGATTTCAATGGTTGAGGATCACTTAGCTTCACATCTGCACAAAACAAACAAACAAACAAAACTGGAATTATAATATGTTCCACCTTCTTTTTCAGGGTGATATTTCATAATATTTTATGAAAAGCAACATGGCAAGAAATTTTTTTCCTGAACTTAATGTTTGAATCTTATCTTCACTTACCTAGGAATAATCACTAATGGATATCATGAGTCTCTCTCTCTCTCTCTCTCTCTCTCTCTCTCTCTCTCTCTCTCTCTCTCTCTCTCTCTCTCTCTCTCTC
>JANHFO010002791.1:3597-15674 GCA_032468095.1 Pareas carinatus | reverse complement strand
GGCCATTCAATACTCCATTTCTTTCTTTGCCAGCTTGTAAAACTTCTTTTACTTTTTTAAAAAAAATTATAAAAAATTTTTTTTAATTTTTTTTAAATAAAATCTAAAATCTAAAAAATCTAAAATCTTGTTGTATATTTCAAAAAAATGTGTTGCCTAGCAACAAGCCTGCTAAAGCCCCTAGTCTGGGACTGAAAGGCAAAACGGAGCAGTTTGCTCCCTTCTGTACTCGGGGGAAAAAAATCAGGTGCCTCATTAAAAAGGCCCAAAAGAGTGTTTCTTTAAAGCCAGAAACCCCTGAAAAATTACTGTACTAAATTTGCTAGGATCTAAACCCTGGCATTGAAAACTAATCTAATCATGAAGTGGCATTATAATAAGAACACAGTTGTTGGTACAGCACAACTGTTCTAAAATAAAACTAAGTCAACTGTCTTAGAGAAGAATCTTGAATGAGTTGGTTTGGAGTCATGTTCTAAGCCTTGTGCCCACAGTTGAGGTCATCTAACCACAATAGGTCATAACTTGCCACTAAAATGTGCCCACACAATGAGACAGTTAGATCAAAACTTACTTGTGTGAGTCTGGACGTGGGACGACTAGGGAAGAAAAATACATGGAAGAAAATTACCCATGTCCCCCTATCTAGGATTTGTTGTTTTCTTTCAGCTTATTGTCCAGCACCCACAATCTTTTTTTCTATAATTAGAACTTTTTCTCTTGCTCAAGAATTCTGGAGATATATATATGTGTGTGTGTAAACAAAACTAAAACTTTATGGTCTAAAAAACTCTGAAAATCACTAGTCTAGAACAGAGGTTTTCAACCTGGGGTCCGTGGACGCCTTGGGGTCCATGGCAAGTCGCCGGGGAGTCGACAGACAGGTCAAGAAAAATTGGGAAAAAGTAGTAGATGTGAATTGTCAATTACTAATTAGTTGAATTTGTGGGAATCGGGTCCGCCATGTAGCAACGACACGTTTTGGGGTCCTCAGCTTGAGAAGGGCTGAAAACCTCTAGACTGGAACGCTCCCTATGACCAATTTAAAGCATTCGTTGAAGTGTTTTCCCAACTCTGCACAGTTGGTGTTCTTCCATTGTTTTCCTTTCTTCCTGACCTGAACATTGTTGTTCAGTCACTAAGTTGTGTTTGACACATCACAGCTCCGTGGACCATAGCATGCCAGCATTCACTGTCTCCCACAGTTTGCCCAAATTTATGTTCATTATGTCAATAATACTATCTACCCTGTTTTGCCGAAAGTAAGACATCCCCCGAAAATAAGACCGACTTACAGCTTTGCTTCTCGCTGAAATACAAGGTATCCCCCCGAAAATAAGACCTCCCCCGAACATAAGGCCTCCCCAATAATAAGGCCCTCCGAACCTACTGTAACTCTGGACTCTGGACCGTAGCGGTGGGCATCGTCGTGCAGCTCACTGTTGGCCGCCGCGCAACTGGAGCAGACAGGAATTGCGAGGCCTCTTTTAATCAGAGAGTCCGCGCTGCCTCCAGGACAAGCTGCCACCTGCTGCTCGCTCTGCCCTGACGGAGTCTGGCTGACTCACAATTAAACAGTGAGTCACGCGGGGCAGAAGTCGGGCACATTGTGTGTACTGTATTCTTCTTCATGGAAAAATAAGACCTGAAAATGAGACCTAGCGCATCTTTGGGAGCAAAAAGTAATATAAGACAATATCTTGTTTTCTGGAAAACAGGGTAACGGTAAGAACTGTGGTGGTGCAGTGGTTAAAATGCAGTATTGCAGGCAAACTGCCCGCTGCCAGCAGTTCAGTTCTCACTGGCTCAAGGTTGACTCAGCCTTCCATCCTTCCGAGATCCATAAAATGAAGACCCAGATTGTTGCGGGGACATATGCTGACTCTGTAAGCCACTTAGAGAGGACTGTAAAAGCACTATGAAGCGGTATATAAGTCTAAGTGCTATTGCTATCTCATTCTCTACCGTCCCCTTCTCCTTTTGCCTTCCATCTAACCCAACATCAGGGTCTTCTCCAGTGAGTCCTCTCTTCTCACTTAGTGGCCAAAGTATTTCAACTTCAGCTTCAGCATCTCGCCTTCGAAAGAACTGTCAGGGTTGATTTCTTTTAGGATTAGAATTGCCCTGGAAACTGACAAATATTTTTTTCCACTTTCTATTTTATCAAGTGTTGCATCACCAAGGCCAACCCTGTAAATTCACTTAGTTTTAGTTATGCAAGCAGATTTGATGAAGACATTACCTTGGCATGAAGGAAAGGTTTAAAGCAGTTGGAAAGAAGGATTAGTAACAAGAACCTCGAGGCCGAATGCTATCTGCTGGGACGTGACAGGATAATCTCTACTATTTGGTGTAGGAAATGTTGCAGCATTGAAATACCATCTTTTGCGAGAAGGAACTTTTGACTGACTTGGATTGCAAATGTAGATTTGTCAAAAATATTTTGGAGTGCGGACAGACTCGACAACCCATCACTCTTGTACAGAGTCTTATTTTGGGGGGGGGTAAGCATTTCCAGATAATACCGTGTTTCCCCAAAAATAAGATCGAGTCTTATATTAATGTTTTGCTCCAAAAAAAGCAATAGGGCTTATTTTCCGGTTAGGTCTTATTTTCGGGGGAATCTGGTACTAAATACATTGATCTGACTGACAATCTCAACTGGGGCTTATTTTGGGGGTACGGCTTCTATTACATGCATCCTGAAAAATCACGCTAGGTTTCCGGCTTATTTCCGGTTTGGTCTTATTTTCGGAGAAATACAGTACTCGATGCATCCATCTGGCTCATGATCTTAACTGGGGCTTATTTTGTGAGTAGGGCTTCTATTATCTGCATCCTAAAAAATGCTAGGGCTGATTTTTCCAATTAGGGCTTATTTTCGTGGAAATAGGATATTGCTTATAGAATGTTTTTACTGCTGAGAGATGTGAACATTTTATCTACTAAGCTGTACAAGGTTGTGTGCAAGCGACTGTGCCTTTCTGGGAATTAGAAGGAAAATCTACCATTTGTTTATCCCGATAGACATTCATTGTATGTAAACGGTGTCCCATGTTCAGTAGTGTCCAGTTCTAGGGGAGATGCTCAATTCCGTTCCTTTGAAGGAGCCAGCATTATACGAAGACACTTTCCATGGTCATTTATTCTGGACGTACCCTGAGATAGGAACATGGAGATTTATTCAAAGGAAATGGTGGGGTCGCGGTGGCTTAGGGATTAAAACGCTGAGACACGCCAGGTTCGAGATCTGACTATACACCAAAGGCACACGGAACTCAGCTACCTTCCCACCAAAGTGGTACTTATTTGTCTACTCGCATTTGCATGCTTTTGAACTGCTAGATGGGCAGAAGCTGGGCCAAGGAACGGGAGCTCACCCATTACGTAGTGTTTGAGTCTCAAACTGACTATACGCCAAGGTGCACATTAATAATTTTGATTTATCGAGTCAGGATACTGAATTTAATATATTCTTTCTTTCTTGGTTACAGTTGGGAAACATTGTCCTGTGCCCAATCTATTTTGTGATCGGTTTGATCAAGAGAATTTTCTCAAAATCTCTGCCTCCGATCACGCTGGAAAATCCAGAAGTAAAATATGCATTAAGACTGATTGACAAAGAGGTAACAAACTATTTCCTTCTCTCTCTCTCTCCTCTTTCTCTCTTTTCTCTGTCTCTTCTGTCTCTGTCTGTGTGTCTGTCTGTCTTCTCGTCTCCTCCTCACTCTCTCTCTCTCACACACATGCACACACTTTTCCTATTCTGTTACAGCAGTTTTTTAAAATGTTTTAATACTCAACATGATTTCAATATGTGGATGAACAGAGATTGAAGTAGCTAGAATGAATGCTTTCTCTTTTTTTCTATAAATATATATTTTTAACCTATTTGTTTATTTTTGTCAACAAAAATAAAATACGAAACAGAAAAACAATCAGCCAACACTTCTTAACAATGAAAACAAAATCTTGTGTAGGAAAAAAGGAAAAAGAAAAAAATATCCCAAATATCAAATAAGTCTAACATTAAACATCCCTTATAACCATTTAGAAATAACTGTTAGACTTGTTACATAAGAAGGGGAGGAGAACCTATCAGGGTTTTTTTAATTTACTTTTCAACTAGAATGAATACTTTCTTAGCTGTGGATGTGTGGCAGTTTTATCTATATCCATCAGACTATGCCTTTGAAGCCTATGCCCATGCATTGAGAAATATTTGCAGATTGTCGGTTAGTGCTGTGGTCTTTCATAATCTAGAGAGGTTGAAAAACTGACTGTTGAACTAGCTCTCCTTTACATTTAAATTTATTTATTTGGAAAATTTATATAGCCGCCTGTTCGCTCACAGTGACCCTGTACGTCTTTCAAGCAATAAAAGCACAGTAAATAACATAAAACATATAAAATGTAAAATTAAATAAAATATAATTCTATATCGCTGGAAAATTAGTGATATGCAGTGCTTGTGTCGCGTGTAACGTGACCGAGTGGAAAGCCTTGAAATTGGAGGACTGGAGATGTAATACATCCATATTTATTGTTTCAAACAGAGTGAACCTACCTAATAATTTCTTCTGATTGGACACTCTTTTGTAAAAGATTAAACCGGTCTTCTGAGGCTGCTGAACTGGACTGATTTCTAACTAATCCAAGCCGGTCTGCAGATAGTATCAAAAATATGGATCATTTGAACGACCGGCTCACTGCCTTGAATTCTGAAATGTTTGCTTTATGAGCGTAACTCATTATACAAGGGTAATTTGCGGGAGGGGGGACCCTCTGGTTATCAATAAGACACACTCACAGATGCAGAACTTTTACTATACACATTAGAAAGCTGCAACATCACTTTCCTTTTCAAACTAATCGCCATTCAAATGGAGGCCCTTGTCATCACATCTTAAAAGGTTTGAAATGCCTCCTGCAAAGAAATCTCCCTCCTGGGAATGAAGCCAGAAGAGGCGGGAGTCACTGGGCACCATATCTGGGCTATCGGGGGGGGGGGGGGGGATGATCCAAAACATCCCAATGTTGAAACATCTCCAAATGTTTTCTCAGGTGCGTCTAGCTGTGTGCGGGCAAGCATTATCGTAAACAGTCACCACGTCGGAAGTCAGCATGCCCCAGTGCTTACGTTGCACTGCTTCAACAATGACAAAGCGCTCCACGATGCTGTTCCAGGGTGGCTTCATTCCCAACTCTGATATTCCATGTTCCATATATGTGGCTTGCCCAAAACGTGTCGCTAAACGATTGGCTTTCAATTGTATCGTCCCAGCCACAGGTTTGACCCACACGTACGCCTCATGGGACACTCCTAAATTCAGCCTATTGCATTCACTGTCCCTCAGACCTGAAACAGCAGAAGCTTCTACGCGTGGTTGGTAGAAAACGTCTCAAAGAACCAAAGATGATTAAGCAGTCAGACCTGGTTAGATGCTGTTGGGAACCGTGTTTATTTCTTCAGCCCACAGCTGTTTGGAAGGCAGTTCTATCTTGATTATAAATACATGGGCTTGGATGGAGAATGGGGAACTCTGCCATAGCTTTACAAAGTTTTATTTCTCTCTCTTTTCCCCAGATTGTCAGTCATGACACCAGAAAGTTTCGTTTTGCCCTGCCAAGCCCAAGACATGTTTTGGGTCTTCCTGTAGGTAAGCTGTTTACATTAAGGTAAACTAGATATGCATTCATCCAAGGTACTTTGGAGTGGAAATGTAGCAAAAAATTTGAGGACATTGAATTGAATTGTGAACTTGGAAGGAAAGTTTCTCCTCCTTCTCCTCTTTCCTTCTTCATCTCCTCCTCTTCTCTAATTTATTGATTGTTTTATTTCTGTTTCTTTAAAGAAAAGCTCCCTTACCTAGACGGAAGAGTGTAATAACCGTGGGAAAATTCTGCCTAAATTTAAACAGATCTGGACCCGTTCTGTAAATGAATAGGACTTCATAGCCTTCATCTATGAGCTCTGAAGTCCCAACCCAAAGAAAAACAAAACAGTCTTAATCCTGACCCATGAATTTCCACAGGCATATTCCTTTTTTTAAATTATATACAAAAAAGAAAATGCAAGAGGAAATATTAGGACAAATAGGGAGGAGGAAGTGGAAGAGAAGAGTGCGGGAAAAGAGGGGAAGAAAGAAAAGAAAAAAGGCATTGGCTTTCGGACTCCCTTTGGTGCAGTAAAATATGGCAATAACACCAAATCTTAACTTTTTTTTACTTTCACACAATAAACTAGTCACTTCTATAACCACAAATCTCTCTCATCCGTAAAACGCAAAAACAAAGTCTCATTGTTTTCAAAGCACAAAGTCCAGGAATGGTTTCCAGGTAGAGACAGAAGTTTTTATATATATATTTTTCTTGGATCAATGTAATCAATCAATGTAGATATCTTTACCATCTCCTCATTCCAACCTTGATACTTTTTGGACCTTCGCAAATAATATCTGGTTGTTTTCTTCTCCCGGTGCCACCCAACTCCCACTGTGGCACCCTGGGCAAAAAAACAGAACACGATTGTGATTGTTTACAATTTGCGACCAGGAGAAAGACCTGGATAAGGTATCAAAGGGCGAATTTGCAACCATGGCTCCCGTGTTGTTTGTTTGCCATTCCTTGGTTCCCTTAGTTGCTGAGTGGATTCCATAATTGTGGCCAGCTGCTACTTTCATGTGCCAGAGGCGCATCAGGCAGGGAAGCAGGTGTTGTACGTTGTGTTGTGCCTCGCAAGGAGTGGGACTCTTGTAGATATCAAGGATAAGAAGAAAAAAACATGTCTCTATCTCTAAAAGACCCATAGCAGTAGGTGTCACATTTGCTAGGAATTTATCTAGAAGAATAAATGTGTAAAGAATTTCCATAATATTTTCAGGCTGTGGATGCTCATTTTATTTTCAGGCTGTGGATGTATAGAAAGTATTGTGGCTTACTAAACAGCTGTTCTGTTCTGCTAACAGCTTTTGGGCATCTTTCCAAAAGCCCTGGCAGTGTTTCTGTTTGAATTTCTTCTGTTTTATTTTTTTAGCAAGTTTTACTGAGGGTGGGGGAATACGGGGTTACAAGAGTTCCAGCCACTGAATTGTTTCCCATGTAAAAGCAATATGTCTCAGGGCATATCACAACATAGATGGTTTTAGGTTTTTCTCTCCCCCCCTCCCCCGTGTTTTCTTGCACAAAATTCATCCCTCTATAAATGTTCCCATAATTGCTGCAAGGAAATATGGCATAGAATTAAGTTCCGAGAAACGGTTTCAGTGTCAAAATATATTTTGTCATGCATCCTTCCCTTTTTAATATGAGGGCAGTTCGGAAAAAAAACTCCGTTTGGTTATCCATGACAGACACTCGCAAATACAGAACTTTTCTTACACAGATTAGAAAACTACAACATCACAATTCTTTTTGACATAGTCGCCATTCCAATGGAGGCCCTTGTCATAACATCTTACAAGGTCTGAAATTCCTCTTGCAAAGAAATCTCCCTCCTGGGAATGAAGCCACCCTGGAACAGCATCACGAAGAGCATTGTCATTGTCGAAGCAGTACGACACAAGTGTCGGAACATGCTGACTTCTGGTGTGGTGGTTCACAGTAAGGTTCGCCCGCACACAGCTAGACACACCCAAGAACTTTTGGAGCAGTTCCAACATTGGGATGTTTTTGATCATCCCCTCCCCATAGCCCAGATTTGGCACCGAGCAACTCCCGCCTCTTCTGGCTTCATTCCCAGGAGGGAGATTTCTTTGCAGGAGGAAATTCAAACCTTGTAAGACGTTCTGACAAGGGCCTCCATTTGAATGGAGATTATGTCAAAAGTTGTTGCAGTTTTCTAATGTTTATAATAAAAGTTCTGTATCGGTGAGTGTCTGTCATGGAGAACCAAACCAAGGGGTTTTTTTTCAAATTGCCCTCATAATTCTAAAAGCACTTTCATTTACTGATGTCTTTGGGATAACAGGACTGATGTCCTCTGAGATAAATAATAGGAAGTAAAACAGGTTCCTTCAGCATTTAAAAATTGAAAGTCCTGTTTTTATTTCATCTTTTAATATTTTGGTTGATTTTCAGGACAGCATATTTACCTCTCGACCAGGATTGACGGGAATTTGGTGATCAGGCCTTATACACCTGTCACCAGCGATGATGACAAAGGTTACGTGGACCTGGTTGTGAAGGTAAATGCTTGGCTATTAATTATTTTGTTAAGCTTATTCAGCATATAAAACA
Source organism: Pareas carinatus (assembly GCA_032468095.1). Taxonomy (NCBI): domain Eukaryota; kingdom Metazoa; phylum Chordata; class Lepidosauria; order Squamata; family Pareidae; genus Pareas; species Pareas carinatus. The sequence continues at coordinate 7,436 of JANHFO010002791.1, read as the reverse complement.
CACAAGAAAATATTAACAAGGAGAAATTCACGGGAAAAGGAAGGGAGACTTGGATGGCTATTTCTAGATTATTATGCTTTCATCAGTAAGTCATACCCCCAACCCCAGCTGGAGCCCCAGATTGGGATTTGAACCTGGGCTGTTTTTTTAAATTAGGTATAATACCAGAAAAATTTGATAAGATATGTATGCATGTATGTATGTATATACCTATATTTGAGTGTACCTATTTTAGCAGCGGCTAGAATTGTTTTTATTCAAAAATGAAAAAAGACGAAACGTCACCCGAAGAAGAAATAATAAAGAAAATATTAGACTGTGCAGAAATGGACAGATTGACGATGAAAAGGAAAGAAAAAGATGATTCAGATTATTTTCAAATTTGGAACATTTTTATATATGACTCGAAAGAAGAATGGAGTAGGAATCAAAATGTATTAGAAAAAGGTTAATAACATATTTAGTATGGCTGAGATTGGTGAATTGTACACTCAGAAGGCCGGTTTATGTTGAAATATTTATGTTTTATTATGAATAATTTTTAAAAAAGTTTTTACAAGCAGAGACTGCCTTTTTTCTTTGCTTGCTTGTAAATACTTCTTACTGTGTGTATGTATATATATAAAGTCTCTGGTTTGATTTTATATATTCACTTTAAGAATCTTCTGCATTAAAATACGAATCTTACCTCAGTGAAGGTAAAAGCTATAGAGAAGAAACTATCAAGGATAACGAGATGGTCTCTCTCTCTCTCTGTATGTGTGTGTGTGTGTGTGTGTGTGTGTGTGTGTGTATGTAAAACAAGGATGAGGCTAGCTGAAGAGAACTAATAAGTTCGAAATAGATCTATCCTAGTCTTCCTTGAATTTAATTATGTGTCAGCACAAAAACATCTAACACACACACACACACACATATATATATATATATATTGTTTTTTATATATATAAAGTCTCTGGTTTGATTTTATATACTTTAAGAATCTTATGTGTTAAAATATGAATCTTAGTGAAGGTAAAAGCTTTGGAGAGCAAACTATCAAGGGTAGTAAGATGGTCCCTATAGATAGGCTGGTTCTGAGATAATGTAAATTGACATCCAATAGATCTTCAGAGGCATCAGTTGTAAAAATATTTCAGGATAGAAGTATTCTTGGTGTGATAGCACTGCTAAACTACGGACTTCTTTAAAATATATATGGTGTATGGTCCATCTGTCTTGAACATAGATGTCAAATGTCCCGAATTTGACAATAGATTTGTAGGCATCTGAAGGACTGTCTTTCTCATCTGTACATTCAGTTTTAAAGGTATTTTTCTCCCTTATAGATCTATTTCAAAGGGGTTCACCCCAAATTTCCCGAAGGAGGGAAAATGTCCCAGTACCTGGAGAACCTAAAGATGGGGGACACCATTGATTTTCGGGGACCTAGCGGATTGCTTGTTTACCAGGGAAAAGGTGAGGCTCTGGAAGAGAAATGTCATCTCAAAGAAGGCTTCCCTCATCTCTTAATTTATCTTGCAAGTACTCCTCGACTTTGAGTCTACCCATCACAGGCGTAATGTCCCTGCCCCAATTTTTGTTGTTGTAAGTGAATTTGGCAGCCATTGTGATCATAATAGGGCCACAGTGGTTCGCTTTGGGAGCAGTTTTTCTCCCAAAATAAATGCCAGTTTAAGTAACTGCTGGATGAGAAGCAAAGGGATGAAAACTTACCAAGGAGAGAAGCAACCTAGAACTAAGGAGGAATTTCCTCACAGTGAAAACAATCAGTGGAATGACTTGCCTCCAGAAGTTGTGGGTGCTCCCTCACTGGAGGTTTTTAAGAAGAGACTGGACAGCCATTTGTCTGAAATAGTATAGGGTCTCCTGCTTGAGCACAGGGTTGGACTAGAAGACCTTCCAACTCTGTTCTTCTATGTTCCACATATGTGGCCTGCTCAAAATGTGTACCTAAAGGGTTGGTTTTCAGTTGTATGGTCACAGCCACAATTTTGACCCACACCTACACCCCATGGGACGCTCCTAAACACAGCCTATTACATTCACTGAAAAGTAGGACTAGGGGTGACATGATAACAGTCTTCCAATATCTGAGGGGCTGCCACAAGGAAGAGGAGGTCAAGCTATTCTCCGAAGCACCTGAAGGCAGGACAAGAACTAATGGATGGAAACTAATCATGGAGAGAACCAACCAAGAACTAAGGAGGAATTTCCTGATAGTGGGAACAATTAATCAGTAGAACAACTTGCTTCCAGTTGTGGGTGCTCCAACACTGGAGACTTTTAAGAAGAGATTGGACAACCATGTGTGTGAAATGGTATGGGCTTTCCTGCTTGAGCAGGGGGTTGGATTGGAAGACCTCCAAGGTCCCTTCCAACTCAGTTATTCTGGTGTTCTGTTTGGCAAAGCCTTTGTAAAACATGTCCATGTGACCATGGTGATAAATAACAGCTCGGTTGTTAAGTGTCCCAAGATTCAGTCATGTGACTGTGAAGGAACTCAACGGTCAGAACTTCGAATCTGGGTAGTAAGTAAGCCCCTAACTTCAAACGGTTGCAAGTCAAGAAGCAATACCAGCTATATTTTGACTTCCCCTTTACAGGTGTTTCTAGATAAGTAGTCAAATATTCATCATTACGATGAGCAAAAGATGTCAACTTGGTATCACAAGCAGGTTGTCTTGGATCTGATACATTTTGCATGCTGCTGGTTACAATCCACTTGCTAACCCTCTTCTTTTCTGCCAAGGTGTGTTTGCTATTCGTCCTGACAAGAAATCCGAACCCGTTCTTAAGCAAGTGAAGTACGTTGGGATGATTGCAGGTGGAACAGGTACTCCAAAATTGGTTATTCAGTGTGATCTGTCAGTTGCAAAGAATCGGGACCACACAGTAACTTCTAGTTCAGCTGATTTATTTAATTCAAAAAAGTGAAAGTTAGCGTGCTTAAGAAAACTAAACTTAATGACAGGAAGATGTATATGCCTGGTGACTGTGATCACTTCCAGAGGGAATTTTAGATCTTCAAGATTTTCTCCCTCCCTTCCTAACTGGATCAACGATCGTCCAAAAGTCATCTTGGGTCATTTCTAAATTCTCCCATTCAAAACCAAAGAATCAGCTTTGGAAGTAAAATCAGCAGCTTGTCGGTAAGAGAAAAAAAGACACTCTTACCATTTAGCAGCCATCTTGGAAGGAGGCTTTCTACTTAAGCTGATTTATTGATCAAGCCTGTTCACAAGAATCTTGTTAACTAATGGTCAGCTCTAAGCTGACACTAGGTAAGAGTTAACAGAATTGGAGGGAAGCTGAATTCAGATCATTTGTGGGAATGTAACTGTCAAATGTCCCACTGAGCATCCCAAACGAAAAACTCTTGTAGCAAAACTCTTCAAAAAGTCTAGGATTAATTGGGAAGCATAGCAAGGTGCATAAGAATGTAAGGACAAATCTGAGTTTTTCACAGGCACACTGGCATAGTTAAAGAAGACATTTCCACAACAAACCCCCCCTGGTACATCACATGATACAGATATGATATATACTTTGCTATGGGAACCATACGCCTCTGCTCACCACCTGCATGAATTGACCTTGAAGACATAGCGATGACTAGCAGAGTGCGCACGTAGAGACCTATGTTAACTGTTTCATTCACAGCCAGAAGAATTAACAACCCATCATCCTTTGTAGGCAAGCTCAAAGGGAAGAGCTAGGTTAGCGCACTGTCTGTTCTGTAGATACTGACAAGGATTCATTTGATGAGGATTCATTTGACGCTCTCCCCCCCTCTCTCTTTCCCTCTTTCTCCCTCTCCCTCCCTCTCCCTCTCCCCC
>JANHFO010002789.1:120708-143265 GCA_032468095.1 Pareas carinatus | reverse complement strand
GGGGGAGAGAGAGAGAGAGAGAGAGAGACAGAGAGAGAGAGAGAGACAGACAGACAGACAGACAGACAGACAGAGAGTTTTTGTGTGTATGTGTAGCTATCATCTGTCTTTCTATATAATATATATTAAAGCTGTCTTTAAAAAGGAGGTAGAAACTAATGACAAACTCATATAAAATATAAAAATGAAATAAAAGAGAAAGCTAAATTTCAGGACAGGAGCAAACAATAAGAAATAAATAATATAGAGAGTAGCTTCTAATCTTGCATATAGAAGCTATAAGTGCAATTCTAAACTTACTTCTTCCTTTATGGTTACAACTCTCTTCTTTCTATAATCTAGCCCGTGTAATCATCAAAGCCATCCATCAGGTTCATTTTTTTTTCTGTTTCAGGCAAAAAGTCCATAAGGGGTTTCCCCGTCAGCAATAAACGCAGAGACGGTCTTTTTTGCTAACCAAACAAGCCAATTTAGCCACCTCAGCAAATTCCATCACCTTCACCAACCATTCCTCCATTGTGGATAATGCCAAATATTTCCATCTCGGTGCGTACCATCACCTCACTGCAGGTACCATGTACAAAAACAAAGATCTGGGGTGGAGGGGCGGGGTTTCCAATTGTTTGTCCCCAAAGGGGGTGGGAGAGAGAAAAACAAGCTCTAGTCTCGATTGTGTATTAATCTTTAAAACCTTCTGAATGACCCAAAGTTCTTTTGTGGCTGTCTTCAGCCTGATTGTTGACTCTGATAAGTAAGACCGAAAGGAATGTCCTCAGATTTGCAAAATGGGAGGTGATAGCAGAACTTGGAGAAAGAAAAAGACCTTGCTTGTGTTAATTAATACCTAGTGAAGCTGTCAGGAAACACACCCACACACCCAGACTCCGCAAGGTAAGCAGCTTCTAGACAGCAGAGGGCAGCAGCAGCACACAAGCACACACATACACACACACACACACACACACACAGAATAGGCACCAGGAAGAGGACTCCAAAAAAAGTGGCTAGGGGCAAAGTGAAAAGTGTGACCGCTTTAGGGCAAGGTCAGTTTTGCAAATGTTGTCAGCCCTGAAATGACAAGGGCAGCTATGAATCTCTCTCCAAGGTCTCTCCATCACTGATCTCAATGCAAAGTAGGGAAAGGGAAAAAGGGAGGAGGGAAAAAAACCTCAGGATGTTTTGATCTAGAATTTGCAATCATAATTTCCTCGGCTGAACCTGCAGCCACTTTTAAGCGGTCGTTTCACCCATGTCCGTTGCCGTCGTTTGACGCACGCTGGCGCAGGCCAGCTGCCCGATGGGTTTTGTGCTACGAGATGTGGGTCCGCTTCACAAACCCAATGTCAGCGATCTGCATTGCAGCATAGACATAATCACACGCATAATAGCGATCTGGAAATGGATTGCAGGAAGCGTCAAGAGTGCCAGGTCATCCTGCAGTGCATCTCATTAATATGAGTGGGCCATCCTCCCACTCTTCCTACCTTTCATTTCAGCATGGCCTTTGGCTTGTCGGCTTGGGCTACTCGGCCAAGTATCTCCAGATACAACAGATTTAGCACCCTGCTGAAGGTACATTAATCTTGGCCGGTGGCCTCCAGCAGTGGATTCAACCCCAGGACATGTTCTCGGCCAAACAAATAGGGTTCCTGAGCTGCTCGTAAGGCAGGACAAATAAGGTCTGTCTGGAGCACATCAAAATAGTCTTGTCTGTAGCTTCTCTTTCTGCGTCTGAATACAGCTGGCCTGTCTCCCATAAGATTTCTTTCTTTCCAACTGAACATCTCAAGTTCCTTCACCCTGTTCTCAGAGGACATGTCCTCAAGTGCCGGTATCTCAGCCTTTTTGAAGTAGACCAGACCAGGAGATCAGTCCCACAGGAAGGCTAAAACTGCATTTATTGAGATTGACAAGACTGTATAATAACAGAATCTTGCAACGCTGGAGTGTCATATTTGACATGTGTCTCATAGGTTCACCATCTCTCTGTGTGTGTGTGTGTGTGCACACATGTATGCACACGTCTTCCATCCATGCTGTGAAAATAGAATTTGGATGCCCATTTTTCTCCCAGGCTGGCTGCTTGCCTGCTAGCTATTTATTGGTTTGTTATTTAACCATATTTATAAGCCGCCCCTATTCATTTGGACCGCGGGTGGCATTCAATCGTTCAAAATGCAATCCAAGAGAAAAGAATTAAAATAATCATGACACTCAAGGCTATCGTTCTCAACGCAGAATGGCTCCCGCTGGTCCGAGACTTTATTTCAAGCCAAACCAGAGCATGGTTGCTGGGTAGGGTGCTTAATGGAGCCCCAACAGCCGCAAGAGGCTCGTGGGCTGCCAGTTCCCAACCCAAGCCTGCACTAAAAGATGATCTAGTAGCACATGCGAATCTTTCAGAGGAGAAGAGCTGGCTAGATGTGGCGTTCTAATCCTCTTCAGCGAGTGCGCCAGCCGTTCCACTCTGTTCAAATGACTTGCTGGCTTGCAAGCTAGATCTGTATTCAGCGCTGGCAAATTGTCCGTCACTGTGACGTGAAAGGACGGTAGGAGAGCTCCAATCTATTACTGCAAGAACCCAGAGGCACCCTCAGTGTCAAGCAAAGGGGAAAGTTTTATTCCCACTCCGATCTTCCACGTAAAGCGCCATGATTTACTCCACCCTCCAGTATATGCAGAGAAACAACAGCCCTTCGCAGACCATATGGGAGAAGCTGAAAGGGCGTACCCAAGGAGATTTTGCAAATAAGACCTAAACTACTTTCCTGCTACCCATAGTTATCATGATTATCATTTCAGAGAAAGAGGACATCCCCCCAAAAACCCCACCCCAAACCCAGAAACCTCTCCCCCCCTCCAGAAATCAAGGAGGGAAACAATGTCTGAAAATCCTGAGCTCTGTTAAGCAGTAATTTAATCTCACCTTTCCCCAAAATGTGTGAGATCCGCGCAACCTCTCCCTCCTAACTGCCCAAATGTTATCCTTCTCTGCTTCGCACCAAGGCTGCACTTGCAATCAATGCCCCGGTTGCAAATCGAGTGGCTACGTTTACCACATGGCAAGCCCAATTTGCTTTCACCTGGATTGGTTTATTGAGTGTGTTCTATGAGCCAAAACCTTTGGCTAGTTTCTGTTTCAGTGTATCCTGCAAATCCAGACAATGGATTAATTCAGAAGCCAGGTTAAATGAAGCCCTTAATCAAAATCAGAATCAGAATCAGGATTTATTTTGCCAGGTCTGTCAGGATACACAAGGAATTTGTCTCCGGTGTACATGCCCAATACCTACATACATACAATAAACAAACTCTGGTTACAATCAAAGATACATTTATAATCATGTGTGTGTGTATAAGCATAATCATTTGTATATATAAGCATAATCACTGCATATACAGGCATAATCAATTGTATATATAAGCAGAAGATACGTTCATAATCATAAAGTACATTCATCTTGCCATGTACATATAAGCATAAAATGCATTCATAACCATAAAGTACATTCATCTTGTCAAGTACATACTGTATAAGCATAGGATACATTCATAGTCATAAAGTACATCCATCTTTCCATATACATATAAGCATAAGATGCATTCATAACCATTAAGTACATTCATCTTGTCAAGTACATACTGTATAAGCATAGGATACATTCATAGTCATAAAGTACATTCATCATGTCAAGTTCATATAAGCTGCAATCGACAAACCGTGATCTTAATCATGAAACAATCACAATGATAAGTGCATTCATCATGTCACAAAACACCCTCCTCATTGGTAGAATGAAAAAACGATACAAGATGAAGGGATAATAATAAAAAAAGAATAGATTGTGCAGAAATGAACAGACTAACTTTGATGTTGAAGAATAAAGAAGAATCGGTATACTTCAAAACGGGGAATAATTTTTATGGATGGTTAGACAAGAAATGGAAGGAGTAGTTTTGAAAATGGATTAGCAAGATGAATAGGCATTGTTGAAGATTTGTAAAAAGGTATATCCAGATGGTTGATGTTGATCGAAATATTGAAGCACTTTGTTTTGGTTTGTTTTCATTTTTTTTCTTAAAACTAATAAAATTCTTTTTTAAAAAAAAAACAGTGTCAAAGAAGAAAAGGCAATGGCTTAAACCAACATGGGGACAATAGGGAGATCACAGTCCAGGGTAGGCATTAGGCAATCATCAGTTTTATATGGCTTTCCAAGGAAGGATCAAAAATGTCAAGATGGTAGACATGCCCATATACTCAAAACGCCACCCCTTTTCATCTGTGATGCATGTAAAGAAAAAAGAAAAAAAGAGGTGGGCTTCAATGACATGATCTCAGAGTCCTTCTTAATTTTCTTTTATAATCCCTGCCTCACAGATCAGCCTTTGATCATATTTGCAATCCAGTTTGCTGACTAACTGCGAGCCTCCTTGAGAATTCCGCCAAGTAATAATCTCTGAGAGTGAGTAGAAGTTGGAAGATGGGTTGGTCAATCCACAGTAAGTAGAGGGCAGAGGGAATAGCCTTGAAGGATAGGAAAAGATCTACTACATTATCTGCAAGGAGCTGATGATAAGGGTCTGTGCCCAGGCCAGGAATGTAACATGAGTAAACATCTCAACAAGACCCCACGCCCATGTTCTCACAAAGATAAAAGAGGGGAGGGGAAAAACACATTCAGACTTGCAATATTTTGTTCCTATAGCTTTACAATAAAAGTAATCTTGACCGGCATGACATTGGCTTCCTAACCTGGTCTACTTTGAAGGCCTGATACACTATGCACATTTGGATTCCTGAGGGTGTGCTGTGGACAGATCAAAAGGCATCTGATGAACGTGACCAGATCCTTAAGGCTTCCATTTCTAAGAGGCCAAAAAGAACGAAGAAATTAAAACAGCACTCCCATCCTAAGAGAGGGAAGAGCATTTTTAGATTTTAAAAAAAATTAAATCAATGGTGATCAATAAGATCCATGAATGGACCCACCGACACCATCTTGGCGATCTCAATATTCCACTACGCTGGTTCTGTTTCTTGGTCAGATTGGAAAGATTTCTGACCCAGCAAGGCACACCCAAGTTTTTTAATTCTATTTTGTGATCTGCCAGATGCTTGAAAATTACTCCCTATCCCCTGCTACAGTTTTTGCAGTCCCACCAAGCACCAAAACTCAGCAGTTTATTAACCTCAAGTGAGCCATTGTCATGGTTGGCAAGTTGCGTTCTGTTTAAAACAAAACACACATACACAGAGACAGATTTACAAAGATGTGATTGTGGACCAAAAACTGCCCCTTCCTGTCATTCAAGAAGAAGCCTTTTGATAGAAAAATCCAGATTATTTGTTCATTTTCTTGAGTGGATGCAATGAAACAAGACTAATACCACAGCAGGTGTTTCTTCGCAGAATTAATGGGTGATTATTAATTTCTGCACTTCTAGATGTCTTCTCTTTCTATTTCTAAACAGTTTGTCTCTCATCTTTGTTCTGAAAACCACCCAGGGAGCCTGGGAGAGAAAAAAGAGAGAGAAGTTGTGTTTATACAACACATTTAATTGAGTCTCTTAGACTTACCAACTTGGGATAGTCCGAACCCTGCTTGGATATTTTGTGTGTGTGTGATTTATAGTGTGTCTTGCAAATCAAACCCAGTAGATTAGCTCACAACTTGATTCATTACGTGAACTCAGAAAATAAGTCAATTCTATAACAAGACTAAGCATGACATGTAGATTCAATCAGAGGGGAAACACGCTTTCACCAATCGCCTAGAACGGTGCTTCTCAACTTTGGCTATTTTAAGATGCGTGGACTAAGCCCCTGAATGGCTGGCTGGGGAATTTGGGGAGTCAAAGTCCACAGATCTTAAAGATGCTACCGTGGAAAAACATTGCCCTAGAACATATGCCCATCTCTGGGCTGGCATTTGATTTGAACCCTCTCTGCACATCAGCGAGACCCATGGTGAATTCTTTCCTTCTCCGGCTTCTTCCTGAAACATATCATGGTAAGATTTGGGAACCATGCCCGTACACATTCCCCTAAATCAGCCAGAAGATTGCACCTGGCTTAATCTGTTGTTGGTTTTTTGTGTGTGTGAAATCTTGACAGTGAGACAACAGAGCATCGTGCAGCTTGGAGGAATTGTATTTCTATGAGTCTAGGTAAGTTAGGGGGCTATTATGGTAGTAAACTGGGGGATTGATGAGAGGAGACGTAATAAAAGCTACGACTGGTCTTCTTTTCCTTGGAGCTGCAGGCTTAAAGGGAGAGATGGGAGAGGGTCGATAAATTATCTTTAGATCTGGTTGTATGCCATTGTAGGTAGCACTCTATGCCAGTGGTCACCAACCTGGGGGCCAGGGCCCACCAGTGGGCCGCAAAAAATTTTTGGTGGTCCGCAGGAAAATCCGGAGATTTGAATTTTTTTGTATAGCTGTATGGTTCCTGTGTGTCTGTCTGTCTGTCTCTGTCTGTGTCTCTGTCTGTGTGTGTCTGTCTCTCATTCTGTGTGTGTGTGTGTGTTTGCCTGCCTCCCTCCCTCCCTCTCTCTCTCTCTCTCTCTCTCTCTCTCTCTCTCTCTCTCTCTCTCTCTCTCTCAGGAACAAATATCACATTACAATGTGTAATACTTAAATAGACTTCAATTATTTTGTAATAATTAAGCTAACTTTAATAATTTTGCCACCTTCAAAGATTTTGTTATGATTAAGTAACCTTTCTAAATTTGGTTATATTCAACAGGTGCCTTTCATATTAATAAAATGGAAGCTCTCTGATCATTATTTTACAAATATGATTTTCTAAAAAATCATAATAGTGGTCCACGGGATTGAAAATTATAAAGTTAGTGGTCCCTGAGGCCCAAAAAGGTTGGCAGCCACCGCTCTATGCTATGGCTCCTCAGCACCAGCCTTGCTAAGACCAACACATAAAGGAGCTTTGCTTTATCCAATTGTTGCCAAAAGCATCTTGCAACCCCTTATTGCAAAGCTGGGTAGATGCAGGGCACGTCCACCCTCCCACTTCAAATGCATCACTGAAATTCAGTGGGACCTTTTTGGCAGATGTTTTTTTCTTGCAATGACAATAAGAAGCATTGTAGAGTTGGGTCTGGGTGACCGGCTTACTTTGAATTAGGCTACTGTCTGGTTTCACAAGATACTGAATTATAAAAGAAACAAACAAGCTGATCTTGCACAATATTCTAGACTGCAAAAAGCCTCAACGAAATTGATAATATTAGCAAGTTGAGTGAAATGCATCTGCTGTTGACTCTAACTGACCTCCTTAAGAATGTTGTATGAAAACACTTGTGGAATGATAAACTAACCATACAGTCTTGTTTGCAAATTATACTAAACCGTACGAATCATACGAGGCTGATCAGTTCAGTTTAGACTTTTCTTTGTAGTCTCAGACCAGTAGGACAACCAAGATCAAAACAATAGAATAACAGACTTGGGACCTTGGAGGTCTTCTAGTCAAACCTCTGCTCAAATAGGAAACTCTATACCAGGGATGACGAACATTGTAGACACCGAGTGCCCAAACTACAACCCAAAAGTTATTTATTTATTGCAAAGTGCTAACACAGCAACACGTGTCGTCCCCCCCTCGCATTGGCCACCAGCATTCTGCACCCATCGGTGCCTCCTCCACCCATGGCCTACCCAAGCTCACTGCAGGCCTCCCGGCAGCCCATCCCAGCTTCTGCAGCCCACATGCAGCCCGCCACAAGCCTTTCGGCAGCCTATTCCAGCTTCTGTGGCTCACTGTAAGCTATGCTCCCCTCCAACTTATCTCTTCTCCTCTCTCACCTTCGCCACAGACTCTGTGCTGCATGCTGGCTGGGGAGTTCTGGGAGTTGAAGTCCACAAGCCTTAAAGGGACCAAGGTTGGAGACCTCTGGTTTATATCACCGGTGGTATGTGGATTTGAAGAGGGTCAGAACTTCCTTGTATGTAAAACATATGAAGAACGGTTGCAGGACTTGGGTATGGCCAGTCTAGAGAAAAGAAGAACTGGGGAGGACATGATAGCAGCATTCCAGTATCTGAGGAGCTGCCACAAATAGGAGGGGTTCAACTTATTTTCCAGAGCACCAGAAGGCAGGACAAGAAGCATTGGATGAAAACTAATCAAGGAGAGAAGCATCCTGGAATTAAGGAGAAACTTCCTAACAGTGAAGACAATTAACCGGTGGAACAGCTTGCCTTCAAGAAGTTGTGGGTGCTCCATCAGTGGAGGATTTTAAGAAAAACCAGGACAGCCACCTGTGTGAAATGGTATAGGGCATATATGTCAAACACAAAGCCCGCAAGCCACATGCAGCCCACGGCCTGTGCCAATCCGGCCCACAGAGCTGCCCAAAAGACAGTGAGGACCCGGTTCTCACCACCTCAGCTATGGCCCACCTTAGCCGGGGAGCCCTGCCGCGACTTCAGGGAGGCCGCTGGTAGGCCAGGTAGGCTGATTAGAGGCCCAGAAAGGCGGTGCAGGAACTGCAGCGACCACGGGGGGGCAGCGATGACTGTGGGTGGCTCATGGGAGGATAGGCAGCAGCCATGGGTGTTTGTGTGTGCAGGGTGGTAGAGGGGGTGACGCACAGCAGCCATGACAGTGGCAGCGGTGGCCCTCAATCAAATTGAGCTTGATACTCCTGGAATAGGGTCTCCTGCTTGAGCAGGGGGTTGGGCTAGAAGACCTCCAAGGTCCCTTCCAGCACTATTCTGATTGACTGATTGTGCGTGTTAGGGTTACTTGAAGAGCCCAAACAGTTGGTTTACCATATATGGCTGTAAACCATGATGACTCATTGCAATTACTGAGACCAGGATCCTGATTGTGCGCAAGAAGTAGGATTGCTATAAAGCAGAAAGCCAGAGAGCACTACTTTCTCTCCATTGTTATATCTGTGCTCCGGTGTTGGTCACGGCCGTCATATGGTCTTCTAAAGACAGCCGTGCATCCAGGAGGACACCCAAGTTGCGAGCCCTTTCCGCAGGGTTCAATGTATCGCCCCCAATATCCAGTGATGGTGAAATACATATATCTTGTATATGAAACTTTTTATACCCTTTACCTTCTGTGGATGTGTGGCTTTGTGTTCATTGCTTCATCTTTGCACACTGCTTTCGTATATGCACGATCCTTGTTACCAAGGACTTTCTGCTAATACCTATCAATGTTTACCGTATTAAATATATGAAGTAGTCGTGAAACCTCTTATACATGAAAAATGCCCAAGACTTGCATGCAACAAGTTCTAGGTTTTGTGAATTCCTAATCAGCAACACTACCTTGACCTAGCTAACTGGCCAGATGATGCCCCTAATTTACAGTATTATTCCAAGCAATGTTGTGTGTGAAAACCCAACTTACTGCGATTCATTTCGTGACCATTCAAAGTTATAATGGCAATGAAAAAAGTGACAAGAGTTTTTCACATGACCATTGCAAACCCCGCCCCCCGGGATCACATGGTCAAAATTCAGACATTTGGTAACTGACTCATATTTATGACAGTTGCAGTGTTCCAGAGTCACTTGATCATCTTTTTGCAACCTTCTGACAAGCAAAGTCAAATAGGCAAGCCAGATTCACTTAACAACTATATTACTAACTTAACATCTGTAATGATTCACTTAACTATGGTGAGAAAGGTCATAAAATGGGACAAAAGTCTCATTCATAATTGACGTCTTTGATTAGAGAAAAGACATTATATATAATGATTGGTGATCGGAACCCTCTTATGGACTTTTTGTGTAAAAAATAAATAAATTTGAGATTTATGGTTTTGATGGTTAGACAGGATAGACTATAGAAAGATTTATTTATTTATTTATTATTTCAATTTATATACCGCCCTCCTCCCGAAGATGAGTAATATGTAAATTTAGACGGAGGGTTAAAACATATTTGTACTTATAACTGCTGTGATGAATAGCAGAAGCCACTTCTTCATATTGTTTTTTCTTTCTGTTCTATTTTTCTTCAACTTTTTTTCTTTTCCTGCACTTTTTGATTTTTCTTTGATTTCTTTCTTTCTCTTTTGTGTTATACAGGATTAATTTGTGTTAGCTTTTATCTTCTTGTTTAGATTTTTGAATAAAAATTATATACATGATTTTGCTTCTGATGAAGTCAGAGATGGCATCTGGCAAGCTCTTCCTGTCTGGCGAGGGCTACTGTTAACAGCTTCCTTCCCTCCATCACTGTACACTGTACCCTCCTTGGTTATTTTGACCTTGACAACAAGAGAAGCCAGGCACCTGGCTTCTGCAAAGTCATCTGCAACACACAATTCAGGCACTACATAGTCATCTTATACACATTGGCATACAATATTAGCATCCCAAAAGATGTCTGTTAGCAAACACATATTCAATAGTCTTTTTGAAGACTGCCACACATTTCTGTAAATAAATAGCTAGCTATTTAGAAAATTAAAGTAGCAGGTTTTTTTGGTTTTTATCAGAGGATAACAACAATAGAGGTAGTCCTCAAATTGCAACAGTTCACTTAGTGACCCTTCAGAGTTATAATGGCACTTATAAAGTAAACCTACGACCATTTTTCACAACCTTTGCATCATCCCATAATCATGTGATCAATATTCAGATGCTTGGCAACTGGTTCATATTTATGAGTGTTGCTGTGTACCAAGGTCATGTGATCCCCTTTTTGTGATCTTCTGACAAGTAAAGTCAATGGGGAAACCAGATTTACTTAATGACCTTATTACTAAGCAAACATCTGCAGTGATTCACTTAACAACCGTGGCAAAAAAGTTGTAAAACGGAGCAAAACTCACTTAACAAATATCTCACTTAACAGCAGAAATGTTGGTCTCCATTGTGGTTGTAAGTCGAGGACTATGCATTTGGGTGATAACATTATCTATAAATGTCATAATAGGAGAATGTGAAAATGTGCTAATGGAAAATAAATTCCTGCAAGATGTTAATTATTTATAATACCAAACAGGCTCTTAAACACCTCCATGTTGATTTATGACCAGTCTTTGGTTAAGTTGTTATTTAGTTTGCATGTGAAGCTTGCTTAAGACACACCTGTTTCTGTTCTAGAGCATAGATACAACTACTGGCCAGAGTTGTATGTGATAAAATTAGTTTGGGGAATTTTTTTTGAGGGTCAGGTAAATAATAACCATTGCTTGTGGTTAACTTAAAGGGATGTGAGAGGAAAAGGAGAAACAGTTTTATACTGTGCCTACAAAATAAATTATCATCCTAAGGCTGTAAGCAAAATATTGCACCATGGGAGAAAGAACTAGAAGAGATGACAAAGGCCCTATTGATCTTCTCATCACCTTAGAATTAAAAAAACATGAATTGTGACAGCTCATCCTTTGAATTGGATTAGACTTTGGGGAGCTGTCATTCAGCACATCTGGGTTGCACCAATCTGCATGCAGCTTATCTCAACTACTTGTAAATAAAATCAAAACACAGGGGATATTGTCTGGTATTACTAAATGAATGCAAAGAAACCTCATTGCTAAGATTAAGTCTATCTTTTGCTTGCTTGGCATTTAACAGTCCATTTTTACAGGTGATATAGACTGAAATAAAGTCCAAAAGAAGGTGGTTTTGTCTTTTTTTATTTATGTATTATTCAAACATAGTTCATTGTAAATTTAAAATAAGACTTCCTGTTCATAATCAGTCTCTCTGCTTTAAAAGGTATGAGACTCAGACTCAGATATACCAGAATAACATTGTGAGAAAATAAATCATATAGGCACAACCTAAGTTAGAAGATGTGTCCTGGGTAACATCGCAATTACAAAATGGAAGTGTGGAGAATTTTTTTCCAAGGATTTTTGTAGGCTCAGAAATTAGAATACTGATTGCTTTTTTTCTCCACATTGTCCTATTGGTCAGCTAGAGGGAAACTGATGAGCTCATAATGTTTTCTATGCATTGTCAGTATGCTGAGGTTGCAAGAAGTGAAGATTAATTCAAGTCAGCTTTGAAAATCAACAACAGAACATCACATAAATATAATATTTGCAAACCAATGTAAAAATAGAATAACACATTACTGCTATATTGGTTGCATGTTTTATCTTATGAAAGAGACAATCTTTTTGGAGTGGGGTTAGTGTGGAAAATATAAATAGAATAAGATAAAGTGACAGAGGAGACTTAATTACAGAGCTGGTTTCAAACGTGATCTTGATTTAAGAAATATAGATATCAAAAATAGACTTTTGCATGGCCCATTCTATCAGTTTTACATAGCCACTGGATGAAGTTGTCACTCTGAGTCATCAACCTATGATTGATGTTTCTTTGTTTGCTTTTCTTCTGAAGAACATCGATCAGTAACCTTCAATGATATGAATTTTGCTCAGGATGTCACTTTTATTAGTTATTTGCAGGATATTTTTGACATCAACAATAGACTTTATATAAACATTGTAATAAAAGCATTTCAAAAATAATTTAGTTGCGGTTTTCTATATCCAAAATCCCAATATAGTAATGTTGGGAATCGGAACCTGTTGCCTACTTGAGTGAGGAAAGACGAATGGATGAACTGAAAGACAGCACTTCTATTCTTGTCTTGCAAATGAAAAATTATTTATAAGTGTTTTTATGGCACTTCAATCAAATGCCCTGATGTAGCTTTAGGCCGCTATGGCATGGCCCTGAAGTTCTATTCCACTAACAAAGTTGAGCTTCTATGTGAAACAATTCCTCCCATGGTACTTTGGTCTACAACTTCAGAGTAAAAAATAAATAAATTGCATGAAATTTTTCAGACAAGGAGAATGGTGCCGGAGCAATTTTTTTTTGAAAATGCCCAGGAGCTATTGAATATACGTAGTTACAGAAAATCTCTGATTTTCATGATAGTTATTTTTTTCTGAATAACTGAAGATGTACTGATGGAAGAGAATATTCGTAACTGAGGTTTAAAGTGGGGTTCCTTGTTGTATTCTGAGCTTTGTGGTTTCCCTGCAGACATGTCTTTACTAAATAGGGTAACATAATCAGTGCTAAAAGGGAGTGGGGTTTGCTCTCATTTTTATACAAATGGTTTGCCATGTAAGTGGTTGGTGGTTCCTTGATTAGGTTGTTGCTTACTGTTAGCTTGTTTGTCTGAGTTGTAGTTCCCTGTTTAGGGTATTGTTTACTTCAGATACATCAACCATCAATAGCACATAGAGATAGGCAACATCTGCATACCATTAAAAAAAGAGAATAAAAAAGTCAACAAAGAAATAAAAAGGTCAAAAACACCTCTTTACCAGCAATCAACATCCAGATGAACAGAGATTAACACCAAGATTAACACTAGACCATCAATCAAGAAATAAACAATATGCCAACCAACTCAGACAAATAAACTGACAGTAAATAACAGCCTAATCAAGGAAGCACCAAGACCATTCCCAACAAGACTGCCAGGGCAAGCCACTAGTATATAAAATGAAAGCAAATTCTACTCCCTTTTAGAGGATGTTATCTAGTTTAATAATAAAACATCTGCAAGAAAACAACCAACCTCAGAGAGCACTGAGGACCTCACAAGTGTAGATGTAATAGTTCTGCCTGGCAAAAGTTTGCAGTTTTCATGATAAGGTTTTTCAGAAGTGATTTGCCATTGCCTGCTTCCTAGGGCTGAGCGAAAGTGACTGGTCCAAAGTCACCCAGCTGACTTAATGTCTGACATAGGCAGGACTAGAACTCATAGTCTATTTCTAGCCTGATGCTTAAATTACTACACCAAACTGGTTCTTAAAGTGAACTTAGTAAATCTTTAAACCTTGTAAGGGATTTAGCTCAATAAAATGGTAAAATCAACAGCAATATTGAAATAAAAGCAGTGCTTGACTGCGTTTTAGATTTATAGTAGAGTATGCTCATTGAGATCCATGGGATTTATAATACATGCCTAAATTAAACCACATTGATTTCCAGGAATTTATCCAGAGCATGATCAAAAATGATTAGAATTATTCAAAACCCAACCCTTCACCTAGTTTACATATTTGTGCCACTACAGTGGAAAGGAAATACTAGAGAAAATAGCAATAGCAATAATACTTAGACTTATATGATTTCCCATAGTGGTTTACAGCACTGCCTGGGGGGTTTACAGTGTTAACAATCTGGGTCCTCAATTTTATCAACCTCAGAAGAATGGAAGGCTGAGTCGACCTTGAGTCCCATCAGGACTGAACTCAAGTCTGTGGGCAGAGTTTACCTGCAATACTGCATTCTAACCAGTGTCCCACCATGTATGATGTTAGTTCCTTTGGGAAGAAATAATTGGAAGCAGTTCCAGATATATAAGTTGGGTGATCAGAATAATCTGTATAGGATTGTCTTGGAACAATATTAGGCCACCAAAACAAGCAATTCTATTACAGTTCTACTTTTGGCAAGCTGAAAAAATAAATATTAGAAGTACTAAATCAGCTGTCAAACTTTTATTATTTTACCACAGGTTTTCCAATATGAAATTTCAGACATTGTGAAGTTTTTTTTAAAAAAAACGTGTATGTTTAATTTGCTGCCATGATGCTGATCTTTTAAATGTAGTAGTCTTTTTAGGAGAAGAAATGATAGTTGAATTATAATGGCTTTGTTTATTGTCAAATTTTACCCTCTGCTTTCAACTCTATATATCCCTAATTAGAAGAAATCCCCACTGATAGCAATTGCTCTGCATCTTTAGTTCCATAACACTGTGTTTTGACAACAACATTGTACAATAATAAGGAATTATATGGATTCTGCAAATCATGTGAAAAAGAAAGAAAGAAAGAAAGTAAGTAAGTAAGTATCCTTCAAGCATGATTCTGAGTTCCCCCTCTAAAAATGTGTCCAGGAAGGGTGTCTTCTTAATCTTTTAATATTAATGTCATATGTGGTAGCATTATTGGAACTAATAAAGTTTTCCCCCTCTCTCCATGATCTCAGGAGAATTGTTTATTCATGGTTCCTGTTTTAATTTATGTTCCTTTGAGAGAACATCTGCCACTTTTGGTTCTCTACTATTTAACTCTACACTTCCTTGTTATTTTTGCCACACATGTAATATCCATTGATGTTGCAGACAGAGTACATTTTGAATGGTTCTCTACTTCAGTTCAACCGTCATTATTTTTCATTAGATGCAGCACTTTATTTTGACTAAAGCCATGCTAATAGGACAACCCTACGCATATCAGAGAAAAGGTTAGATATAAAGACAACAACAAAACAGCAGTAATCTAATGCCTTGTATGCTGGTACCTCCAGCACTGATGGGGAGAAAACTGAGAAAACCCTTGTCAATGCCATCCCCATTTATTGTGTTACTGTGCTACTGAATAGAAACTGCAAAGCCATCAATCAAGCATTTCCCTTATAAGACCCAAAGCTCTGAAGCTGGAGGAGGATTGAGCTAAGAGATCCCTCTAATGGGGAAACAGAGCCTCAGCATTTTAAACTCTAAAAAACAGAACATTTGTGTAACAATTTCAACTGCATGCAGTTGTGCCAGAAATATATGAGCCCAACAATATAATCCTGTTGATGTTGGAGGGGCACAAACATGTTGAAATTCAGAAGTTTTCTGAGCTCTGAAGTACTTTAGTTTGTAATGTCAAGAGTTGAATATATGGATTTCAAGCAGCCACAGAGGCGCAGTGGTCAAAATGCAAAATTGCAGGCTAACTCTGCACACAGCCAGGAGTTTGATCCTGACTGGCTCAAGGTTGATTCAGTCTTCCATCCTTCCAAGGTTAGTAAAATGATGACCCAGATTTTGGGAGGCAATATGCTGACACTGTAAACCACTCAGAGAGTGCTGTAAAGCACTATGGAGCGGTTTATAAGTCTAACTGCTATGAATATTGCTATTTCTTGTATAAACAAGATATACTGTAATATATGACTAAAATACTAAACAAAATTAAAGGAATTAAAGGAAATCAAAGAAAATTTATCATAATAGAAATGAATTGGCACAGAGAACATCTTGTATAAAAGCTCAAGTAAACTTTAAAAGACTTTTTAATAGGAAAGTATCAGCATTTTTATTCAGAGTACCACTGTCAATTTACTGTTTCTGTACATAAAAATTGTATATAAAAAGTATCACTTACAAAGTTGCATGGGTTTGCCTTCAAATATACAGTGTGAAATCAATATCTAAAGGCAGTTAACCATATTCCTTATTTATAAAACCTGTGTCTGGGCCCAAGGTGGTTTTAAGATCCTGTACAAACCATCAGAGACTTTTGGATAGACCTCAAATCAAAACATCAGCAAAGGGAGATGTGGAAAACTGATTCATGCATTCAGATTCAACAGAGTAAGCATGCAGTAGCTAAACTATAAATAATACCACATTGGAGATTTATAAGACATTAAAACTGGAAGACAGCTTAATCCTGGTCAAAAAGTACATTTTGAATGGAAGAAACCATAACTAAGTGCATAATATGAGAGCTTTGCTGAAAGAGGAATGCACGCCTTGAGTGAATTAAATTGCAAGATAACCAATTAATTAATGAAATGGACACAATCCTTTTAGCATGGATATTATTCATTTTCTTTTTATTTTAATAAAAAGAGTTTAATCAGCAATAATATATGATGGGTTATGATTTTTTTAAAAAAAATTCACCTGCAAAGCATTTAGAGAAGAGAGTTTTGCTATAAGAATATCCTCTGCTTACGACTTCCCTTTGCTCTGGTTTGCCATGTTTATAAATCAAAATTATGTGTCCAAGGGGGAAAAGGGAAGTAAAACTATTTCTAACCGAAAAAAAAGCAAATGATTCATTTCAGTTCAAATGATAATTGAAAATACAGGGAGGAAGAAATGATTCCTGACTGTTATTTTTGTATTTGTAATATCTGCTTTGTTAAAAGCAAGCCTATCAAGGCTCACTTTTTTTTTAAAGGTCATATTGCCACTATAAATCTTTCTTTTTTGGCAAAGAAAGATTTTTTCCCCCCAAGCATTTCATCATTTTTAGATGAAAGCAATGACTGACTACAATACATCAAGCTGCTAAAATGGCAGCAGAAGAAAAAGTGGGCAGTTTTTGGAAAAACTAGCAACCTATGTCTTAATTAACTTTAGAACTTCTGCAGCATTGCAGAGAAAGCTGGAAATCTTATGACGACCTTTTCATATTGAGTGCAATCACATCTGAATACCTTAAGTCGGTGAATGACAGAAAGAGGATCAGTTCTGACAACTTGAAAACCCCAAGGAGCCCCTATCTGTGAAACACATCTCTCTCTCTCTCCCCACATTCCTTTCGGCTTCAGCCATCAGCTTTTATTTCAGAGTAGACTCCCTAGACAGGCTCTCTTATGGGCCAAATTATGGTGCCATGGAATTTATTAGGGAGCTTTCCATTGAGATGAATAGCACAATCATTTTGTTCTGGATGTTAAAAAGCCATCATTCAGATACAAAGTGACAGCAAGTGAATCTATTTAGGATCAGAGCTTCAGGGGCATGGAAAAACACATCTATCTGGGAATGCTTAGATGTATCACAGCACGTCAGTTCCCTCAAACACAGCGTTGTGCTTTCAATGCAATACAAGATTGTCTAAGGGGTCAGCAAAGGATTTTTTAATTATGGGATTGATAAAATAGGTATAATATTTCAAAACAAATGCAGCTCTACGGATGATAGCTTTGAATGTATACCACACATGTTTTAAGGCTGTATCTAAAAATGGAAATTGGAAATGAAGAAATATATGCTTGTCAGGAATCTAAAATCTCACCAGATGTCAATTCTGGGAATTTTTCTCCTGCAAATTAGCACCAGAATATAAAAGAAAGATGAATATATGGTCTTTCCTTTTACTTACATGGTGACTGGATATTTTTTAGCTCAAGTAGTATAGAAAAATATGCCTCTTTGCATAGCTCTGGGAAAGACCTATGCTCAGTTTTATGATGTAAATTATAGTCTTGTTTTCTCTGAATAATCCATTTATATCTATTATGTGTAGTTTGGTAATTGCATGTCCCGGTGGCTCCAAATGGAAAGCTCTTATAGCTACCAATCAAAAGATATTAAGCGACTGTTCCATTTGCTTTTGCTTTTTCTCATCTGGAACATTGTAAAATTCTGTGGACAAAACAGACAATTAAATGCGTCATCTGAAAGCATTCTCATTCTATGAAGAGAGAAAGAAAAAGGAACTGCACTATTAAAATTAACAGCATGGCTGTTAGCAGAAAAAACACACACAAATTGATATGATGATTGCACATTATTTTTTTTAATATAAGTAGTCTAGTTATGTTACCAGAAAGTCACTTTAACGATAGCATGACCCATACTAACTCTGATAGGTTCCAATGTTCATTGCATTGGTCTTATAGCAGTGAATGTCTGCATGGACTAGATATATCTAAGATCCCTTCTAACCTTAGTGTTTATTCTCTGATATATAGCTGAAAATAATGGAGAATATTTATCTATGTGGTCACTAAGAGTTGAAAATGACTTGATGGCACATAATCATATAGTTGGCAAATAACCAGTGATTTCATAGGTGAATAATGAGAGAAGATGAATTCATTCAGAATGTGGTACAAAGATATAGACTGAGAATGAAAATAGGTCAGCTATGTCCGTTTACCAACAGTGGCAATCTTTGTGTTTCACATTTGTTGGGTTTTGATGCTGTGCTATCGTTTGTTTAACTATTAAACTATTAAATATTAGTAAGATTAACTATAAGAAGGAACAAAAGAACAGGGTTCAAAATGTAAATAATGTTTGCCAGTTTAATAGCAGTCTCTATGGATCTACAATATGTTCGATCTTTCTTTTCCAAAATCTTCACCATTCAGTTACTTATGTACTATGAGAGAGAAGTTCATTCTCCGAGCTTGTGAGTTGGTTTCTGAACGTTTCGTTACTAGGCCTTGGTAACATCTTCACTAGATTTCTAGGGCAGTGCTTTTAAACCTTTTCACAGATTGTACAACTTTTAGGACAAGACAATATTCGAGTAACACCAGTGGCTTAGCAAAAACTTGATGACCCCTCCCAAAAGGAAACAAGTGATAAAGTGCACCCACTAAACACACTTTTAATGGGAAACCAGTGCTGATTCACCCTTTTTCCTCTCTCCCTCACCTCTCTCTCTTTCACTGTCTGCTGGGCTCTCCCTCTGCTTTTCACATAAGCCTCTTTTCTTCTCTCCCCTTCTCTCCCTCAGGCTTGCCTCACAGAATCTTCTCTTTTCCTCTCTCTTTCTCCATCATCTTTTTTCCCCTCCCTCTCCTGCCAAAACTGCTTCCTTTTATAACCCCTCTTCTCCCCTCTCCTTCTCCTTTTCTCTTCTGAGTGGTCCACTCTCACCTGACTTTTTCACCTCAACAAAATTGCTGTTTATGGGAATAGCAGTGGCAGCCCCGCACACACTTGGGCTATGGTGTTGCTGAGGTTCTGGGGCACAAAATTGGAATGCTTGGCTCCATCTGATCAGTGCTTCTGGCAGTGCTTCCGGCAGCATCGATCAGCTGGAGCCAAGCACACCAATTCTGCGTCCGACAACAATGCAGCTACAGCAAACTTTGCCCTGGGCATGTGCAGGGCTGCCATTGCTTCGGCTCATCTCCCCTACATGTGATGCCCATGTTGTCTGAAACTAGATGTCACATGCCAGGTACCATCATATCACCAGTGGTACACGTATCATTCGTTGAAAAGCCTTATTCTAGGGGATGTCAGTGTTGGTGTTCTGTTTATAAGGGCTTGGTATGATCAGTAGATCTTGTGATGGGCTGGTCACGTCGGGGGAGGGTCTAGTGATGGGTTTTGTGAAGGGTTGAGGTGGGTTGCATATGGAGAGAGAATTCCATCAATAGACACTGATGTCTACAACCAACCTACCAATCCCTACCAATCCCTGACAATTCAAATAAACCGCATAACCAAACAGCGACAGCATCAACCTTCAACCAATCCACAACTCCCCCCAGCCCAACCAGCACTTCACCTCCCAATGATCCTCACTTGATTTCCTTATCACAAGACTTATCACAAGTCCATCTCTATATGTGACCCACCCCTAACCCATCACAAGACTCATCCCTAGACCCACCTCCAAGGTGACCAGCTCATCACAACACCTATTGACCACATCGAGCCCTTATAAACAGAACAACAACATTGACAGCCCCTTAAAAATCCACTGAAGATGTTACCTAGCCTGGTAACGAAACATTCGGAAACCAACCCACAAACTCAGAGAACGAACCTCCACTCTCATCCTACACCTGAGCCACAGATATTTGCCTCTCTTGCAAATTTATGTACCATCCAAGGTTAATTTAGCAGGCTGGTAAAATGACTTCCTATTCTACCAATGAATTCCATAATCATTCACCAGCCTGTGAGAAGCTGCTTCCAGGCTGCAGTGGTTCTTTCTTACATGTTCTGTTTTTGTCTCCTTTTCCTTCCCAGGCAATTATTTCATAAAAAATACTAACAATACATTTTCAGAATTTTAAATGGCCCCACCTGCCTGCCAGCTGAAGACTTCTATACTAGGCTAAATTTCTCAAAATTAAGCTAACAAAATATTCAGAAAAGAATAACTTTTATCAAATTTGTTTGGGAAAGACAAGTCTAGGACTATGATATATATAGTACATCAAAATAGGGAAAATGGCAACATCCAAAACTCAAAAGATATTGATCTGATGAATTATAGGAAATAGGAGATTTGAAGAGAAGAAATTGTTCACTAGTTTTCTTTTCAAATCCCCAGAAACTTTGTAATAAGTTGGATAGGATATTTCACTAGTAATGACACTGAACAAAATTCTATTCAAAAGAAGAAGTAGGGGTAGAATTTGGGCATACTCAGTCTTTAGCGGGTGTATTCTGGGAGGAAAGAGAAGTAAAAATATTATTATTTTTATCATTGCATATGTTGGCATCTCCCCAAGCCTGCTGAACAAGAATCTCCCTTTTGTTTGAGGATGAGGTTGTTTTGACTGTACAAGGCTGTATCAATCCTTGGATTAGAGACTTGGGTTTTCCATGAAATATTCTAGATTTGCTGTTCTAAAAAAAGGGTATTATTTCAAAAATGAAAGAAAACACCCAACATATTTAGCATGCCAGTAGCAAAATTGCAACATGCAAAACTTTTAGTAGAAAACACGCTCAACCAAGCAAATAAATAAATAAAACTATTTAGGAAGTGATAGCAATGTGCAATCACAATAACGGGAAGCAAAGGAGAAGCTGTGGTCATAACTCAGTTACTTAAAGCACATTGAAGATACAAATATCATTGTGGTTTTTTATTTGTTTCCTCTACTTGACTCATTCTGAGAAATTCCACCAAACTTGTGCAAATCCCAAGTTAAATAGAAAGATCCAAACTGCTTGTCAATAGCAAAAAGCTCTAAGTACATTGCATACTGTGACAGTGTAGTATTGCTGAAAGTGACCCTGACATCAGAATGTGCAACACCAGCAAGATATAACATGAAAAAGAATAAAATTTCTTCTGCCTCAAATACAATATACAGAAATAAAAACAAAATGAAATGAAAAAGGAAGTTAATGCTGTCAAGAAGCAAAGTTGGTTGTCTAGAAAATAAACTGCTGAAAAAGCAAAATATTTGGAGGTTTGTTCGTTTTCCCTTTGGTAGCTGAATTAAGAATTGCTTTGACAGGAACTGTTTGAATATTTATTGCAAAATTCTATCCTTCTGTTTTTTTCTCTCCTACACTCAGAATGTTAGCAAACAGTTCAGCAAGCAATTTAGCAGTCGGTGTGTAATACAGGAACTATTAGAAAGCTTCATGCAATGTAGAAACAACCTAAGTATAAACTTAATGACACATTTTTGGCATTGTTAAACCAACTGAATTTGGCCAAAAGTGACCTGACTTTGGGGGACAGATCAGGATAATCAAAACTGGCTTGTGGTAATATTTGTCCAGAACCTTTAGCAGTTGCTTAATATTCTGATGATTTCCTTGGTTTAGTTAAATCTCCCACTTCTCCGTTTGAAAAATCTGATGACCACTAGATGAAAGAAACAGATCCAGAAAACTGTAGCTCTGGGCTGCAGTATAGGGGACATCTGGATTTTTGCAACTGAGATATATTATATCCACTTCAGGTAACTTTTGGCTGATCATTAAAGTGATTTTAAACTTAAAACTTCATTCAATATCCATAATACAATTCATTAGATTGTGTTTAATAAAATTTACCGATGAAGCAGAACAATTTCATTTCATGCTTCAAACAACTCCAACATTAGAGCATACATTAATACAATTGAACAAGTCCAAAGGTATTTTACTAGAAGATTACTCCATTTCTCTACCTTCAATAATAATAATAATAATAATAAATAATAATAAAATTTTACCGTATACCACCAGACTAAAAATCCTGGACTTAGAAAGCCTGGAACTACGCCGCCTACAATCGGACCTAAGCTTAGTACACAAAATTGTCTGCTACAATGTTTTACCTATGAACGAATATTTTAGCTTCAACCACA
>JANHFO010002789.1:56152-68041 GCA_032468095.1 Pareas carinatus | reverse complement strand
TAGAGTGCCAGGGTTTCCCGTGCTGGGTTTTCCCGGGTTTCTAATCCCTGAGTGGGATTATAAAATTTACCAACTATCAGTGTGTATTGGGTGCTTGTGCAACTTTTGTGTATTGGCAGTTAGCGCCAATTAACCCAATACACTGCAAGTGACTTTCTTACTCACTTTGTTTTTCTACGGGACTTTAGGTAATTATACTTATGATTATTTCTCCCTCTCCTGCACTTGTTCATCTACCACTTTCAAGGATGTAGCATTTCCTCCTTTATACTGATACACAGTGGTTTGAAATGTTATGTACCATCCATTGGTGGGGAATTTGGAATACTTAGGAGAGAAATGGTGTCATTGTTTCTTATGATTTAATGAAATCAGTTGAAATGAATGTTTCAATGTGTTGTTTTTATTTTGTCATATGATATATGTTTTATTGGTCCTGTAAACTGCTTAAATTTGCTTGATCATAATGACACCAAAGTACTTATAAATAATAATCATAATAATCACAATAATCACAATAATCACAATAATTACAATAATCACAATAATCACAATAATCATAATAATCATAATAATCAATAATCATAATAATATCTGTAACATGAACATACATCCACATCTGCCTATCCCAGATCCTTGGTAAGGACTCGATAAATAGACAAAAATGCCAAATCCAGTCTGAACATCTGGCAGACTGTGCGGTGAACCATAATAAATAAATAATAAAGCATAATAAAATGAGCACAGGATCCAGATGCTGATAGAAACCACAGAACGTGTGTATGAAAAATGCTTAAGCCTCCCCTCAAATACTTACTTGCTTAAATCCATTCATCACTTAAGCGTACACAAAACAAATACATAGAAAAAATGATAGTATTCTTTAGCATCACTTTAGTGTTAAAGAAGAAAGACACCAGGTACAGGTCTTCATTTCACTTACTGATACTATTTCAGAAGACTTGATATTCCTTTCCCACATCCTCATTAATGGAATATCAGTGTCTGGGGAGAACAAGTCAGTTAATACACATCATGCAGCACAATAGTTCTGAAGCCTTTGCCCTGGAAATGAAGGTAAAGTAGTGAATTCCCAAGGAGAGACTCAAATGTACCTACTAATGAGCAAAATGTCCAACATGTTTGACTGGAGACTGAAAAGAGTTACAAAAATAAGTTAATGATCTTAAACCTCTAGGAAATGCCAGAATGTAAGGATCATTATCTATTAAGGTTTCCAGTAACCCTGATAACATCTTTCCTTTTTTTGTTGAAAGTATAATATACTTTCAACAAAAAAGGAACAATTTTATCATTGCTACTAGTATATATTTAAGTTAAAAACAAAATGATTTGCTACTCGTTGAGAACTTGGTTTAATTTTCATGATATATGCATTAAGGGGAAAAGCAAGGAAATTAGGCAGGATTTAAAAAAAATCTAAAAAAATCTGCCTTTTATGAAATCCATTATCATTCGTCCCTGCTGGTGATTTTTAAGAAATGTTTGACAAGTTACACAAACACCACACTTTTCTTGATCAATTTTTTTTAAAAGCCTCTCGTGCTTCTGCATGAGCCAAACAAAAAGGCAACACTTTAAGAGGTCAGGTTCAAATCCTTATTGACCCATGCATAGCCCTATATTGTCTACCTGCATTTTATTTTCATCATAGATGAAAAGTATGAAAAGAATATTTGGACTGAAAGATATTCAGTGCAGCTGACTGGGAGGAGATTCATGACAAAATAAAATATTTCCTTGCACAGAAGAAAATTTATGGAATTCACGATCAGATGGGAAAAAGCCCACCACCTGGGTAGATTTAAACTAAAGATTAGACAAATTCGGGGAGGAGGAGAAGTGATATGAAAGGGCACCTAGTCTTGCTGGCTACATATTATCTTTGGAACCAGAAGGATGAAGTGTTGTTAACAGGATCACTTGCTGGATAACACTAGGAAGGGGAATTATTTTGCTGCAGCGCCTCTTGTTCATTCCAGTGGAAAGGATTGCTGGATTATGCTGGTGTTTTGTCCATGATTTTCTTAAGTTAACAATGGGAATTCTTCCCTTGGACCATGATGTTATATGAACCATTAATACATTTTTGTGTTATACGGGTTATTGATCCCAATGCTATATATGAGGTTGTATGTAGCTTTTTTATGGTTGATGTATATTTTGTTTTTAATTGGTTAGCTGTCTAGGGTCACTTGGCAACTGAGTGACTATATAAATTGAGTAAATAAATAAAAAAAACTGAAGGCTATAAAAAATAATGGCTAAAGCAGTTTGGGAATGAAATTAATTTATCTGGGGGTGGATGAGTCTTCCCATATTAAAAGTCTTCAAGTAAGAGCCAAACTCTCCCCATTGGGATGTACCCCCCCCATTAAATGAGAAATTGAACTGATAGTACAGAAGTTCCTTAACTGTTCGATGGTCATAAAACATAATCCAGCCAAAATCCATCTCTTTATCCTTAATTCCCATTGCTTTAGTAAACAAGTTAAAGACCAAAATGAAAGCAAAATTCCACTTGTGGGATTTGTAACTGCCTAACATCTGCACTTTCTCTGTTTACATTTATGGAATCTTGCAATCTGTTTTATCCAGTTTTCTGAACACAAAAGTTCTTTTTATATTAATGAAATCAGTTCTCATGCAGGTGTCTTAGTTAGGTGTGGTAGAAGAGAAACACTTTAATAAAATCTCTGACAAAAAATACTCCACCCTGAAAATAAGTTTTGATGTGAACTAAACACGAATGTGAGAAAACTTTCTTTGTTCATACTCGTCAGACAGTTCATACACTTGATTCAAATATACTCTACACCAGGGTTTTCCAATCTTGACAACGTTAAGGCGGGTGGACTTTAACTCCCAGAATTCCTCAACTAGCCTGGCTGGCTGAGGAATTCTGGGAGTTGAAGTCCACCCGCCTTAACGTTGTCAAGATTGGGAAACCCTGCTCTACACCCTCAAATATTGATGTCATCTCTGCAATCTATGTTTAATTTCTCACACCTAAATGAATTTGTTCTCCATCATCAGTGAATTAAAGGAGCCGCACTAGTTGCAGACATAAATCTTGGTTTTTCTTGTTGGAATCGTAGCCTGTTGATTTGTAGTTGGCAATGGGTAGTTGCCATTGTGTCTTCAAGAGGTTAGTTCTTATACACTGCCCTATGTAAATCCCTACTGACCTTTGGCTCTTCCTCTGAAATATGACCGTAAAAATAATGAGCCCCTGAACTGCTTTTGGCAATTATATCATTCCTAGAATAAAAATACATTGTCATTAACATGTAGCATATAGACACTAGCTTGCCGGGATTGGCATGCAGCCAACTGAACAAAAGGGAGGGGTTTAAAATTGACACAGGTTCAGTGGAATAATTAGGAGGTTTTGTTTGAGTTTGTTGACATAAATGTACAGAAGATTAGCCTTTCCCCTTTCAACTCTGGGTAATGATCAGTTAACAGGTGGCATACTAATGACAGAACTTGAAATTAATACTTTGTTTCCTGATTTTTGTTATTTTTCTGTAGAGGATTTGTTCAATAGGGATAATTTTACCTGCCCCTCCTCACTATCCTTTTTGCTTACAATTCATGTTGCAAATGTAACATATATAGAACAACAAATGTTTCATTTCATGTCATTATCCAATGAGTCATCTGTTGGATGTTGAAAACATTTTAAACAATCCGTGCTATCTACCTGCTAATTTGGTTGGATGAAGAGTAGAAGATGGCAAATAGTAGGCCATTCCTCATACATGTTTCTCAAGCAAGGAAGCTGGTATGGCTTCCATTCTTTTTGCTCTGTTTGTTCCGTTGCTGGCAGCTTCAAAGGATTATGAAACAGGGAATGAAAGCTTTCCCACTCCCCACTGTCTTCTTGTACCCCTTCAAGTCACTGCTGTAAATTATACTCCCATTCTTATTGGGAATTAATCATGGCTTTCAGAATATGAAAAAAGAGGAGGCAAATGTAAATAATCTGGTGTGCCTCAGATGTGTAACAACCCCAGCATAGCCAATTGCTGCAGCAATTAGGAGTTGTGGTCCACAATTTATGCTTTTGTGTATTCATAAAATTACTGTGTGGCCTGCTTTTTTGCTCTGATAAGCACTCAGATTGATCAACAAAGTAAAAATCAAAACTATAACCAAAATATGACTATTATAAATATCAACCAACAGTTTAAAAAGATACATCTTTCCCGATATTCTAACCAATATGTAATGGAATGCATGGATGGCCTTGAAGGAAGAAGGAAAGAGATGCTTCTTAGGAAACAATCAGACAAGAGAGATGGGAGTGGCTTAATGGTACCAGGTACTTTGACAGCTGGCTCCCTAGATCTGAATGGGAGCAGCTAGGAATGACCATAGATAACACTCAGAGGACTGCGGAACCTCCTGCGAAAGGGAAGAGGAATTCTGAGATTTGCAACTCCTGGTGGGAGCTGTTGAGTCAGTTCTTCATCTTTCCTCTCAGCTGTTCAGTTTTTTAAAGCATGCCTGGGTTTTAACTGTATGTTTTGAATTTTCTTTTTTGTTTTAATTTTTCTTTTAAAAGTTAATTGACTGGTTGAAGTCTGATTTACTTTAACCCCTTGGTAGATTTTAATGTGAATTCTTTCATGTTTTTCATTGTTTCACTCTACTGTTCTGAATTACTTTCACGTTCTCCATAGGGAAGTTGATGGGCATTTTCTTGGATCAGATTTTCTACAGGTATTTTGCATTTGCATTTTCTTAACTTTTAAAAAGTTCTAGTCTTAGGTTTTTAAAGATTCATGGATATTTCTTTCTTTCTTTCTTCTCTCCCCCCCATCCCTCTTTCTTGTGAGAAATATTATCTCAATGTTCTCTGTGGCTACTTTGTTGCAGCATATCTAACTCCCTGTACTGAAAAGGAACTGTATATTTCTGGTTGTGAATCCCCAGTTATAGGACAAATACAAACAATGATTTCGGGGGAGTAAGACACAATTGTTGGGAAAGTTTTCAACCAAAATCTTAAAGCGAACTTTTTATTATTAAGAATCAAACAAAGGTATTTGATCCCAGACAGATCAGAGATAATGATTGTGGTGATTTATGATAGATAAGAAGCTGTTGTAGACTTTCTATGAATCAAATACAATAATAAATAGTTGAGAGAGGGCTTTGAAGTTTAACTTTGCTATTGGTTCACCTGTTAACTACCATGCCTTTATACATAGTAGATAGGTGACCGATGAAATTGGTTGCAAGTAGAGTTAGAAGCTGATAAATGATGAGCTGGTTCTCAAGGGGTGGGTAATGTTATTCCAATATATTTATCAGTAGGGGAGATGATATATTTACATGTCTTTTTTCTTTTTTAATGCACATTTTTTTCTTTTCTAATGTTTTGTCTATTTTTTGTTTTGTTTTTGACAAAATTCTTCTTCTTTTTTCTTGGAGTTTGTATTTTTTCTTAATTTTCCAAATAAAATTATTTATTTAAAAAATAAAAATGGAGCCTTTTAAAAGCGTGACATGTACTTTTGGTTCCTATTAATTTTCTCTTCTATTTTGATTTGGCAGCTTGGATTATATGTTGTTTTAATTCTGTTACTGAGTTTATTTTCACTACTGAAAATTGTGAGCTATCACTGGATAAATATAGAATAAATATATACATACACAAGTGGTTTAAGATATACAGATGTTCCGTTTTGCAAGGACAGGTCTTGAGCAGGAACCCTCCTGGCTATTGGGCATACAGCACAAAATATCCACATTTCCAAGACCTTTTCCAGAGTTCACTAATAGCAGCACAAGAGCAGTATAATATTTCCTTTGGGAAAGCAGGAGGTGGTGAGCCACAGTGCAAGAAATAACTTCCGCTATGTGTTGTTCTTTACAGCCATGTAAGCATGATTATGGCTTCAAAAATCAAGATGGTATAACATGGCAGTCTTCTCCCCACCCAGGTTCTAGTGCAGGGCAGCCGTTAAAAAAAATCAAACAGTTTCAATGCCATAGATAAACTAAAACCCTTTTTGAAATGAGTCAATCAGTAACAGAGGCTTCATTTTAATCTGCAGCTGGGAAGACGCCAGCTTCTCAATCTCCTTTTCCTCTACAGAATATTTGAGACAGGACTGGCCTATGTTTCCATAGATCTTATGGATCAACAGATGTTTTCTTCAATAAAAATCTTATATAATAGCCTCTTTAGAAATTGAGGAACACATCCTACTTACAGGGAGTTGGATAGCATCTCTTTTAACTGTGGGGCAGAACCATTAGCTTGAAATCCAGAAATAGATCCTATCAACTTTATCCACATCTGCAGAGCCACAAATGATCTTCCCCCAAGATAAGGAATGTTTAATGGGACTCTGCACATTTCAAACATAGGAGAAAGTTCCTTAGATCCCACAGGAGCCTCATTGAAGTTAGGAAGTTTTCAGATGAGATTGGGAAAAAAGGCAATTTCTCCTTTAAGCTTAATGAGTGGAGTTCTTATAGTAGCAGATTTTTTAAAGCTTTCATGGAATAGCAGGGGAGTGCTGCTCTCACACAAGGTCCAAAGTATTTTTTTTCAGATCAGTTTTGAAGCACGTATAGCCCTATTGTTCATTTTTTGCCTCGCCTACTCTCTTTGTAATAATGGGTGAGAAAACCCTAGGACTTCCTCAAGCTGCTGTGGGAATACTAAATAACTACTATGGAGACACTACTACATCTGTGTTCTAGATGTCACATTATTTTAAGTAGAAAATGTGTTTTTCAAAATACACTTTGAAGGGGCCAAAACTAGCATTTTAAAGTAATATTTTCAGATTAAAAGACACCTTTACAGATGATTACATTCACCTCAATTTTGTGAAACACATTTTGTCATCTTTACAAGGTGATCTGGACAAGAAGCACTAGTTCTATCGTTACTGTAAGATTACAATAACAGAATTTTGCAGGTCTGAAAATAACTCTCCTGTCACTAAATTTCACAGTCTCTCAAAAACTAGAGTTTACACTCTGGTTTATATGGAGTGTTTCCACTTTCCCAGTCCTCTGGGAAAGCATTCCTCTAGAGATACTAGGGTTTCCATATACACTTAAGATCAGAATTTTTTTCGCCAAATGTCTTGGAAATTTGACTTTCATCCTCTCCTGCTGTGAGAATATTGAGTTGTTTGCAGATTGTTTTCTTTGGTTATTTGGTGTAAGTGTTGTTTAAATTTTCATTGCCTTCAATCATGTTTCTGCATGGGGAAATATTAGGTGCTCTGGGTCATGTATGATTGGAGCGGTATATAAGTTTAAGTAAATAAATATAAAACAATGATTACTTGATTAAAATCAGAGCCATTATAGATGGCTAAGCCTCCTGTTTTCACATTACATCCCACCATGCTCCTGTATCAATGAAAAAAACAACCTGGAGTAGCAGGACTAGTCACCTATCTTTCAGTCTGGAAGATAGGAGGAAGATTTAACAGATGACCTGATAACATATAGTTATCATAACTAAGCTTTTTACAAAAATGGATTTCAAATTATGGCTCTT
The DNA here is from genome assembly GCA_032468095.1 of Pareas carinatus. Classification (NCBI taxonomy): domain Eukaryota; kingdom Metazoa; phylum Chordata; class Lepidosauria; order Squamata; family Pareidae; genus Pareas; species Pareas carinatus. The sequence continues at coordinate 60,483 of JANHFO010002789.1, read as the reverse complement.
GTGCTCTGGCTTAACCACAGTCTCAAAGAAGCATAAAATTTCAGGAATCCATGACAAATAGCTGTCCAGGTTCTGCTTGCACATAACCATTGAAGAGGCAGTCATTTTCTCTTTGAGTAATAGCTTTCACTTCTCTTATTGCTAAAATAATTTTTCTAACATTTTTTTATTCCATGCTCCATCCTTTGAGATGCCAGAGAGCAGGTGTTGTTGTTCTATATGTCATCCTTTACATTCCACAGGCTTACATCAAGTTTCTTATGCTGTTTGAAAAATATATCATCTGCTCAATCTTCTTTTCTGAAGGTTAAACTTTCCCAATTTGTTCACACTCTATCCATGAAACTTAATTTCTAGTTTCTTTTAACTTGTGTGTTCTGAGGGAAGAACTTTGGATTTGTTTCTGTAAAATGACAGTTTCCTCTAACTGTTTTGCATTTTATTTCTGTCTCCTAGCTATTCCACCCAGGATTATGTCATCTGTAAATTTAATATATCCATCTTCTCATCCAAACTGCTAATAAAAATGTTGAAGAGTACAGTGCCAAAGACTGAACTTTAGCGTTTCACCTGATATTTTGCTCCAGGTTGATGAGGAACCACTGACAAAATTTTTTAGCATGATTTTCCAGCCATATTTTTATCCATTTAATTGTCATGCCATGCAGTCAAAAGGTAGTAGCTTGCTAATCCAAACGTTATGTAATATTTGCTGAAATTAAGAGGCTACATTTTCTCCCACAATCTGCTAAAGAAGTTACCAGACTCAAAAAAGTGAGATAATGTTATTCTGGGAAGAGCTGTCTTTGACAAATCCATGTTGACTTGTCACATTGCTTTTAAAGTGTTTATAACTTAACTATTAAATGATCTGTTCTAGAATCTTGACACGTATCAATGTTGAACTACCTCATCTCTTTTTTCATCTTTTAAACATCAGGAAATTTGCTCTTGTTTAGTTTTATGGAACTTTCTTTTCCTTTTCCCCATGTTTCTTAGAAATATTCCATCATGAATTTGTTTCTTCCGTACCTTAGGATAAAATGAATTGGGTCTTAAGACTTAAACTGTTTCAAAGAAAATATCCTCTAACCATATTTCTATCAGTCTCAGCTCCATTCATTCTGTTTCTCACAATTGCCTGATGTGATGTATACTATTCCTGCAACAAAATAGAATCCGAATAGTTTTTTTCTTTTCTTTTCTCCTATTAGTATTTTGCCATCTTCAGTAAGCAGCTGGTGAACTGATACGTTTCTCTTTATTTTATTTGGAACTATTACGAAGACTCCCTTATGGTTGTTCTTAGCTGTAACTCATGCTGAGCTTTAAGTTTCTGATCCCATCTGTATAGTTCTCAGCTGTCTGTATTCTTTTCTTTCATGATCTCCATTTTCACCTCTTAAGTAACGCTCTGTTTTGTTTTCAGATCTTTATTAAGCTTTTTGGGAAGACAATGTGGCTTCCTGTAGTGTTTTCTATTTTTAAAATAGAAATGTTGAAACTATTTGCCATAGCATTTTCAGTTTTTAATTTTTCTTTTTTTAAACTGAGAGTAAGCAGTAGGTAGATATATCTATTATTCTGCCATTTTGGCTTATTGTATTTCATTGTGCTTTCAGTTGCTATTTGTCAATGAAATATATGATTGGCGGAATGGAATATAGTAATTTTAGTATTATAGACCATATTTTTAGAGACATCCAATTCACTCCTACCCAGTGTTGGTGTTAAAGCCTTCTAAATTTCCCTGCAGATTCGTTTGATACTATGAATATTTATACAGAATGAAAGTACTTTCTGAGATTTAATCCCATATGTTTAACTTCTTATGTATGTGCTATCCAATCTAATTTCACTCAAGGAACCAGTTGTTTGCCATTTTCCTTGTAGTTTTCTCTTATTTGAATATTTGAGAACCATTACATCACCCTCACCCTAAGGCCTTCTCTTCCTCCAAGTTAAACAAAGATCTTTGCAGTTTCCTCCTTCAATTGCTCTCTCTTATCACTGCTGTGCTCACCCAAATGCTTCTCAAATTGCAGAGGCCAAAGCTGTACACAGTGCAGCAGCTGCTGGGATCCTGCAGGTATTTCTGATGAAGCTCTCATAAAACAACAATGTTTTAAAACTCCTTTTCAGTGACAAAAGCACTTGGCAAGTCTTGCCTCATTTAAGGATGCATATAAAACATGGATCATATGTTAGATTGAAATAAGAAAAAAAATGCTTTCACAGATGTTCTTTCACTAGGTGCATTTGATTGGGGCAGTAAAATGTATGGTTCTTTAAGTACTTATTATGTAAACTGAATGAGATTGTAGCTAAAGCAGAGCTGAAGGACTAATTTGTGATTCAAAACATCTGAAGGGTTCCAGGCTGAAAAAGACAACATTAAGGAAATCCTCTCCATCATTACGATGCATATAGAAATCTGCTAACATTTCCATGATTTCGGTTCATTCAACATAAAAGACATTGAATATTATTGTCAGAATTGTTTGTCATCTTAAAATTCAGCTGGCATTGTCTGTCTCCTCTCAGGTGTAGAGCAAGAGCGATAGTCTAACACTGCTTTTGTTCTTTATTAATTACCTACATGGATCTTAAGTTTTGAATCAGTTACATTAAGGAACACCAGAAGCAATGTTGCAACAGCCTTATTCCAAATGAACAAAAGAACAGTAGTAGCTGAAGGGAGATCTTCATTGTCATTTATGCATGCATGCATGCTAGCATTAGTTTCTTGACTGCTAACAAAAATTGCATCCATGGGAACTAACAGGGAATGAATGCACAAGCATATATGTTTGCCCAAATGATCCAAAAATGTGTATAAATAAAAATGTGTTGGCATGCCAGGAGGAAGGCAACAAAACTGTAGGCGAAATAGCTTTTCATGGTCTAGATTGAAGAGAATTGACTTAGAGGCTGCTACCATGATATGGGGCTACTCTGATTTAAGAAGATAGTCGTGTGGTATGTTGTTTTATGTAAAATTTGTGGGGTAGGGTTGAAGTAGAAAAAGCGTAAGAAATGAAATAAGAGAATAGTGGTACTATTTAGAATTAGAATTGATTGGCCAAGTGTGTCTGGACACACAAGGAATTTGTCTCTATAGGGCAAGTGTACATGCTCCATACTTAGTCCATTCACATTATAGAAATGATAGGCAAACCTGGCCCATAGCAAGATCAAACCTCAAAACTCATTGCTTATAACTGTGGTTTTCTTTAGGTTTTTTAAACATCTTTATATGTTTATTAGATTTGTTCATCACTGCAATGAAACCATACTCAGTGGTTAACACCAAATCTCAGTAGCATAAGAATAGGTTTGCTAAAGCAGCCCAGTAAATAAAGCACTCATGAGAAAAATAACAGTAGGACTAGCCAGTGAATCACACCATTTCATTTTTACCAGCTCTCTGAAACAATTTTAATTGTTAATAACTTTTGGAAGGTTAGTAATGTGGACACAAGTCTGATTTCTTGAGGGAAATTGTTTCACATGCAGACTCAGCCATTCAAAAATAATACTTGTAGGGCAGTTTGTGCAAATGAGGGATAGCAATAGCAGTTTTTCTCAGGACGCAAAAGTCAGAAGGGCTGAACATGAATGGAAAAGGCAGCCCATGAGGTACTTCTTAGCCAAGCCATTTACGGTTTTACATTAGAACCAAATCAGCACCATCTCTACTATTAAGAAGCTAATGCATGTCTTGAAGCATTGATATAATGTATTCAAGATGGTTAGTGCCAACCAAGAACTGGACCACCGTTTTCTAGACCAACTGTAGCTTCCTAGCTTCACAGACAATCCAGTGCAAAGAACATTTGCAGCAGTCCAAGAAAATAGTGGTGAGGGAATGAATCGATTTCCTGGTCTGGTCTACCTACTAGATAGACTAGACCAGGAAATCAACTCCACAGGTAAGGTAAAAATACTTTTACCAAAAGATATGCTCCTTCAGATATGTTGACATTTTGAATCATAGTTCTCAAAACGTCTTATCATTGGCCAAGTGACTTGAGATTTACATGGTTTATGACCATAAACTAGTAAATGGACATGTCTTTATCAGTCAGATTTAGAACAAATGGATCAGCTGAGAATGCAAAAGGAAAGATGCTACAAGGTCATTTCTTTTTAAGGACATGCCTAAAATAATGATTTTCTTAATGTTCAGCGTAACAAGATCTTGCCAGCTTGACTGATAATTAAATATTAGATATTTCTGAAAAGGTGTAAAGCATCAGTTGCTTAGAGTTCAAAACTTCAAAGAAAAATCATTTGCTACTATCACATGGGTAAAAGTTATATCCTAATGT
>JANHFO010002789.1:43704-56052 GCA_032468095.1 Pareas carinatus | reverse complement strand
AACTTTTGTAAAAAAAAATTTGCATGGGCTAAAATGTATCTGAATGACAATTCTCAAACATCAATCTAATAGACGTTTATATATTCTGAATGAACCGGAGGATATATTTTCATGGAGAAACTGATGTATGATATTACACATGTTTTCATTACAATAAAAATTTTCTTCCACCATCATTTCTTGTACTGTTTAAAATATTTGTCTCTTCATCATTCAGAGTAACTGAAAATTGTGTTTAAATGAACCCAGGAGTTCAAAGTAGGAATATGGCACTCATTAAATTGTTCAGTTATTTACATTTTTTATTCTCTTTTTTCCCTCAGTGTATTTCAGACTGTTCAATTCAGAGTCTTCTGAAGAATTTGCTACAAATACAAATATTGTAGGGAACATTGAACCATTGCATCTATCTGTTTGGTTAATACAGGATGGGGAAGGGGGATAATTTATTTGAAAAACTAATCTTGAACATCAAGCTCTTACATAATCCTGATGGCAATAAAAACTTTAAGTCTGAACTGGATTGGGTGGGTGGAGGTTGCATGGATGGATGGAGAATAAACCTACAGGTACTAAGGATGCACCAGCTGTAGCAGATGATACATGTAGGGAATGGACTACATTAAACAAAAAATTGAAATGATCAGACTAGTTACAATCAAAGCTCTGGCTTAAAGATTAGTATGAATTCATATGCGTTTTTATCCTTCCCTTGAGGTTTTTAACATCAGTTAAATAGCTGACTTAAGGCCAACAGCCAAAGGATATGAATATTACTTGCAGCTGGGCCTTGCTGAAAAGCTTCAGGATAAAATGGGGACTAGCAAATGATTATGTTTCTACCAGCAGATCAGAATAGATGGTTCAGGTGAGAAGGAAAAAAAAAAGAGTACAAAATGAATTATGGTACCCTGTGTAATACTTGCCCAAAGCCGCTCTCACTGCATGGATTATATCTTGCATGCCTGGTGGGTAGAAAGATGAAGGCTATATGAACACCAATGTATGAATAAATGCTACCATCACAGAGGACAACAATGTTGCTTTCTCCACCTTTCAATTCTATGTTGAATTTGCAGTTTTGTTGCTGGATACATACAGTACATTGACAACTTTAGAGCTAATTTACAGTTAAACTTTCAGAAAGAGCATGCTATTTTATTTTTTGTAAAATAAAAGTACTTGACATTAATAACAGTTAAGTGCTCTGATTTTGCAGAAACACTCATGTCTGTGTTGGACTTTATTTTTTAATAATGAGAAAAAAATGATTTGTCCATTTTTTCTGACTTTTCTTCCACGATGAATAACTTTTGTCAAAAAAACAAGCACCAAATATATATTACATTTGGAGGAAAAAATATTAATTGTCATCTTGATATATCACTGTTCCCCCCCAAAAAAAACCCTTTAAGGATTTATAAATAAAATTAATCATACAGAACATATTTTGGTGAATTAGCTTAAGTACACCATTTTCATGTGGAAAGTCTGCAGCCTTAATGCCTTTGTAAAATCAGGATTTCTGAATTAATTTTATCAAAACAAATGGCTAACTGTCTTCTGAAACTAAAATATACAAGGAGGTTTCTCTGGAAATCCCCATGTGTGGTGAAGGAAGCATGCATAACATCAGGATGGAAGGATCAAAGAAGGTATTTCTTTATATTAGAACATACAAAGGGAAATGTCAAAATGAGGAAGCAGACAAATGAAGTAATGTCAAACTATGGGAAAAGTATAGTTCAAAAGTCACCTTGGGAATCCTGCTGGGCCTGATTCAAGATGATACATGTACTATACCAAGAAGTCAACTTACACCATCAGTCCTCTTCCTGCCTTTCTCTTACAGTGTGGTAAAATTTTATTCTTCCTGTGAGACCAGAAAGGTTGCAACGGCCATCTTCTGAAGGAAAAGTGTTGCTTCTAATTGTTATTCTTAATCAAGGACTGTCTCTTTTACTGAGGGACAGGCGTACACTCCCCCATCTCTTTCATTGTACCCTTGGAGATTTCAAAGACAGGCTATTGAAATATGGCAGAAGATCACTAAACCCTATAAAGCTTGGCACCTTCAGGACGGTTTTCATCAAGTGGAATTGACCTACCAAACTCATGTGTCATGGAAGTGATCTGTTAGTGATCCTTCACTAATATGAGGAGTGTAGGCATGCTGTTGTTTTTGAATGTCTGACTTGGTCCACGTTGTAGTTAATATCAGGATATTTCCCATATTAACCATTCTGAAATGGTTAAATGTTGACTTGTTCTGGAGATTTATAGTGACTGAGGCAGTGCTGGTATAAAGTCAATATTTCTGCATTTATCTTAGTGTATTTCTTCAATTGATTTTACATTTTTCCCCATGAATGTTTGTGTTTTGGGAGAAGTTGTATTATTTTTGGACCTGAAAAACAAAACCATTTTGCTTTTCTCTTATGATGCTGTCCAGTAACAATGCATAAGCTCATGCATTATCCAGCTCAATTAATTGGTATTGGTTTTCAACCTTTGAGGTGTTTTTCTCTATTCCTTTATTTCCATGGACACAGATCGTTATGACCAGATCCTTCATCACGTTTCTTCTGCATATCAGTTTATATTCTCCATGGTTGCAGTGTTAAATCTGATCAAACTATCTTTTTAACTGGTAGCTCTGGGGTGCCAAAATTTAATAAGGTGGTCTTGTGTCCCCGTTAGACAATTTGTAAGGGTATTGCAAGATGTGACAGCTGTTCTTTTTTTTTATCTGTACATGCAGCCCCCAACTTTTTATTCTCGTTCATGGCTGCTCTTATAGAGAAAAAATGACATCATGGAAGCACATTGCATAATTTGTGCAATTTGCGCAATTACCTCAGGAAAAACATGATGTCATGTGACTTCTATCAGTCACTTAATCCCTCAACCATAGCCTTGCAAGAGATATTAGACTCAAAGCACATGCTTCGTTCAAGCTCATTCAGTGAGCTTTATGGAAGAGTGAGGAATTGGTCATATTCTGATATTCAAACCACTACAATATACTGCCTCACCCACTACCGATTTCTACATAAAGTGTCCAGTCAATATTTCTTATCTACTGATGTTATTTATTTTTTATATTTCAGATTTTTTAACCACCCATTTTCCTCGGATTTATGCTTTTAAAGTCCCTCAGTTGTGGATATAAAAATAAAAATGCCCTAAAGAACACGCAAAATTGATAACAGACAGAATCTTCAAATTACCAAAAGCAGGCATGAAAGAACCTCCTAAAATGAATGTAATATCTTCTGCTGCAATTATATAGAGAGCAATAATGAGCAGCTTCTAATCATATTTGGTGACAGGCTCTTATGTAAGCCTGCTTTTCATTCTAGTTCAAATTTTGGAGATTCTGGTTTCATTGTCTAGACGTACACTGAAAGATGATATTAAAAAAATATGATAAGAATTTGTTCCACAAATTCATTGCATGCAAAGGCAGAAAGAAGTAGGCACTTTCCTTGTACAAAGGAGGATAACTGTTGAGAAGCCTACAATCAAAGTAAAACCAGGACCTGTAAACAGCATATAATTAGCCATTGTTTTTCTATTTGCTTCCTTTAATATGCAATAGGGGGAAATACAATAAAATGTCAAGGACTCAATTAAACAGATGGTTCTCTGCTGCTTATTTTTCTCCACTGTATTGTTTGCGTCAATTAAAATCAAAATGCCTTGATGGAAAGTGACTCACTGATTCCAGTAAAGTGCTTTTCTTAAGACAGAATGAGCAGGAAGAACTTAAGGCAGAGCAAAGGAAGAAGGATCATATCATGAGCTTTTATTAGGAGCATTATTTCTCATTAATTAATCTGAGCACTGCTTTAGTGACGTCTTGTGCTCATTTTACAGGAAAAAATTACCCCAGATTGCCAAGTTAAATAGACAATTACAGGAAGCCCGAATTATGCCTACATTGCATTCCCTAAGGGCAATGGGCCAAGTTCATGTCAAATCCATAATAACTAGAATATCTCCCACTAAAAACAGCTCTCGTGAATATACGTCACAAGTCATTTGTAATGTACGCAGAGGAAGTATTGATCTTCCTTGAGCTTCCTTTCTCATAAACTCATAATAGTAAAAGGAGGGAGATGTAAGCAAACTTCTTCTGGCTATGCCCAGGTGGTGCACCAGTTCCTTTAAAAAACCCACTAAGGCATAATTAACAAAACAAACAAACAAGCAAGCAAGATTTATGAATTCTTTTTCAGGAGTCAGAATGATAGCTATCTCAAAACACTGCATGAGCTATTTAATCCTGGCAAGGTATGAAATCTTTGGAGACATTTGATCACATTTGTTGGCTTGTTTTCTGGCAAACTGCAAAGCAAAACTAAAGGGTTGGTACTGACCAATCTCTGGATCATTGACAAACGCACTTGTAGCTACAGTTTTTGTTTCAGTTTGTGTAACAAACTAAGAGCTTAAGTCAGATTTTTGCAAAGTATTTTGCAACATGAGAAAGATAAATCTCGCCTTCCCTAAACTTGGGCCCCTAATGGAGTACCTGCAGTATGGATCCATCCACAAAAAATAGGTTTAATAAGGAAAAAAAATAAGAACATAAAAATGGCCACAAATATACCTGATCAACCCTTAATCAAAGCTGAAGCTAATTTTGCATTGATGTAGCGATTAGTTTTGATTTTACTTATATACTGACAGGGCTTATATGCTTCCCCATTGACTTTCCTTGTGAGAAAGTGGCAGGGAGCATCAGAAATCACAATCATGTTGCAGTGTGGATGCTGAAATTGCAACAACATTGTAAATGTGATGGCCTGGTGTCTGGAAGCTGTGCGGATCTGGATGGGGAAGAATAGACTCAAACTCAACCCCTCCAAGACTGAGTGGCCATGGTTAACGGTGTCCCAATATGGCCAGCTTGAACCATCGCTGGCCATTGGGGGCAAAATATTGGCCCCCACGGAAAGGGCACGCAACTTGGTGGTCCTCCTGGATGTACGGCTGTCTATGGAACATCATGTGGCAGCCGTCACCAGGGGGGCCTTCTATTAGGTCTGCCTGATTCGACAGTTGCGCCCCTTTCTTGATCGGGGCTCCCTACGAACAGTCACTCAGGCCCCCGTCACTTCCTGTCTGGACTATTGCAATGCTCTCTACATGGGGCTCCCCTTGAAATGCATACAGGAGAGCAACGAGGCACGCACGGCTGGGCTGCTTCCAGGGCTGCGAATTCTCCGCGCAAGCGCTCCCAAAGCACTTTACAGCCGATTGAAAGAGCGGGAATTCGGAAACCTGGAGGTTTCAGCCAGCCGATCTCTCTGCGGAAGTCAGGACTGCAAAACTTTAGATATTTAGAACTTTAGATATTAAGCATAAAAATATAGGACAAAACAAAGAATGTAGGCATCTATTTATGTGTCAAATTACTTCTTTGGAAAATCCCTCTTGACAATATGTTGCCCAGAAAGGAAAATGGTCATTAGAACGGCATCCACGAAGACTAGCAAATCAACAACAGAATCTTCTTGCTGAGGTTTTCCTTCAAAATCCCTCTCCATTCATTTTGCCCATTGGCTGGGCAATGCAAAAGATGTTTGTAGGGGAAATTAATGCAAAATCTTGTCATTTTATGTATCTGAAAAAACCCAATGAGAATTCTTCTGCATCCCTGTAGAAAAAGATATGAAGCAATATAATGAAGATGCTGATTGGTGCACACCTTTCCCAAAGACTAAGAAGCACATCTGTCATCAGTCTTTCTAATTAATTTGCTTCTCCTCCTGCCTGGATTTTCAGCAAGTTTTTCTTGTCTTTTCCTTCTGCAATCTCAGACTTCAGGTAGTTGCTTTAAACCTGCGTACTGTTTATTGAAGTCAAGCAATCTGTCCCTGAAAGCAAAACACACATAAGTCAGTTGCCAGGTTCCAAACAGCATGCTACATGGCACGTTTCATGATTATCTTTAAATTATTTGGCCATTTCAATTCTTCATACAACTCCCCATTCTTCCCTATTCATGCTTCTACCTCAAACATCTTAGTGTGAAGCATTGATTTCTTTTTTTCTACAGTGCTCATCCTTAATTTATGTTAACATTCACTAGATCTGATAGAAAAATCCAGGTTCTGTTGAATAGTTTCTAATGTTAGTCTCTATCCAGGTTCTCCTAGTATCATGGATGTAATTATCACATTTCTACACTATCCATAAGTGACATAAGTGGCTTTTACCTTTATACAGGTATTCCTTGACTTTCAATCACAGTTGAGCTCAACATTTGTGTAAGACATTTGTTAAATAAACCTTGCCCCTTGTGATCTTGGGACACAGCAATGGTCATAAATATGAACCTGTTTCCAAGCATCACATGATCATGGAGATGCTACAAAGGTCATAACTGTGAAAAATGGATATGTCATTTTTTTTCAGTGCCATTGTAACTTTGAACGGTCACTAAGCAAACTGTTATAAGTCGGAGACTATCTATATTGCCACCTCCCAAATCTGCCCGGGTGGATATGACTATGGGATCATTCCATTTGCAGCCTGACACTAGGGGATACAGCCTATTGAAAGAAGCACTGATTCTTCCAACCCAAGGCCTTTTCTTCATGTTAAATTCCCTGTGCACTTGAAATATTTGGCTATTTAGTCCCTCTTTTTGTGTTAGCCACAGCACAATGGGCATTGGGATCTTAGACTTAAATATGACGAACTTCTTGAGTCCTAAGGCAGAATGACAACCCTGTAGAGCCCTTTCAAAGAATTCTGTGGAATTATCAGGGGAAAGGGGTATTCCAAATCTTTGTCTGCAAGACATCACTTATCCCTTGCCTTTTATACACTGACCTATATATCTGCTAGTTTCTTCCCCTTCCTTTTTCTCAAACAATCTTTCCAGAAGCTTCCCTAAAGAAGGGTGTAAATAAAATGTTCCCAATCATCATGGAAAGCCTCTTTGACAGAATGTTTCTATTATAGTGGGGCAACTTGGAATGGACGAGCCTTAAGTACTAACTGAACTACCATCCAAAAGGATTTGGGCTGAGATTAATAAACTCTTATTTGAAAAATGGTAGCATGGCTACCCAGCTGTTGAAGGGATCCTAGCTGGGTCTTATTTAGGATGTGTTTCACACTGACAGTTAATTCTTCTGCAGCAAAATGTCACTGGAGTTGAAGAGACCCCCATCATATTACAGTTTAGGTGAGAATATTTCTATGTAGTCTTTTTTAATGTATAATGTTTACGTTTTTATGCTGCTAGATTGCATTGCATTTTTATAGTTATATTTATATCATTTGCCAGAACCATTAAGATAATTTAGGTGAGTGGTAATTATAAGTAAAATCACTCAGAGACTATGATATAGCAAATCTGATTAATCCAGCCTTTATTAATTACAAAACTATTCTTACTAATGCAAAAAATTATCCTCACCAATGACTTTTCATACCCCTAAGGTCTCACATAAATGGTGAACTTGATAGTGTTAGAAGTTAAGAAGTCTGTTCCGAAGCTGGGCTACAATAAAAGACAGGAAGATATTTATGCAGGAATCAGGAAATTGCTTATTGCCATATAGTTTTCCCAGTTTGGTATCAAAAGACATTTTGGCTGGTAATTCTGCATTCCCAATAGAGTTGGAGGGTGCAAAGATGGAAAAGATAGCCTTACACATAACAAATTTTATTTAGTGTTGCCTAATTAGCCTTGTAGAGTCAAATCATTGTACAAGAAGATGCTGATTTCTAAGAATGCTGGACACACCTGCTTTCTAAGACTGGACCTCGGTAACTATTTCTAATAAATACAGTGCCAGAGAGACCTTGCAACTTGCAAAGTTTTCAGTTGTAAGAGTTTTAAAAAAGGGAATGAAATCAGAAGGTGTAGGGAGCCTGGCAGGTATGTAGAGAGCTGCATTTGGACACAGCATTGGAGATGTTCCAGGGCAGTGATGGCAAACCTATGGCACATGTGCCACAGCCGGCACGCAGAGCCTTCTCTGTTGGCACGTGAGCCAAGTTGCCCCAGCATCGCCCCAGAGCTGAGCATGCTCAGAAAGAGAGTAGTGATGCAAGGCGATGATGTCATAGGGCCATGCACATGCTCAGAAAGAGAGTAGCGGTGCCGAGTGATGATGTCATGAGCAGCAACCCATTAGCTGCAACTCATCTGGGCACTCAGTGCTTAAAACGTTAGCCATCACTGTCCTAGGGGGCTTAATAGAAACTATCTATCTGCAAGAATCTTTCTTAGAAACAGCCTCTGCTGAATCAGCAATCCTTTCATTCATCTAAAATTTTTGTTTAAAAAATTTCATAAGCCAAATTGTGGCCTGAGTCAACAGAAATCAGGGCCAGCATATCCATGGGTTTGCAGTAGTATTCTTTTTCGTAAATCAAATCAGGACCCGCGGTTGATTCACTATGATTTCTTCATTTGTAGTCTACATTTGTTCCAAGATTCAAGACAGCGTATTCAAGCCATTTCCCCCAATTTTATTCTTAAAGCAGCAACTTGGTAGGTTAAATTGAGAAAGACTAATGGCTCCAAAATTACCTGGTGAGGTTCCATGGAGAAGGATGGACTTGAATCCAATGGATGAAATCTTTCAAGATGGTGATTGTGCTATTTTTTTCTGTTTACTATGTCTTAAGAGTGCTGTAGAACATATTTATAAATGTTCAGAAAAACATTCTCCCCAGGAAGAAACTGTTAAATGGTGATAGGAAACAATTATTTGTTTTTTTCCCTAACGGCATTGTTAAAGCATTGCTGCTTTTTAATAACAATCTATAGCTATTGGAGACGAAAGTGTTGAATTTTTAAAAGCATTATTGTTCCCCATTGTCTGAACTCTGGAATGACTGTGAATGAATCATCCCTGGTCTATTTGTCCATTCATTACTCAGAGGGAAGTAGCAATCTCATATCTCTATATTTTGTACACAATAAGCTGACATATAATCAAAATAGAGGATGCTTAAACACTTCAAAGAGAACACTTTCCATAAAAGTGACACCGCCCAATGTTTTGGTATGCACAGTATCCAAATATAACCAGAAAATGAAAAATATTGGAAAGGATGTAGAGGAAAATAGGAGAAAAGGGAACTTTACTGCTTGTTTTTTAAAAAAATAAAATTAATTATATTCAGAATTCCAAGTTAAATGGGTTAATCTTGAGAATGTTTGAGATAATGTGCTAATGCTAGTAAGAAGTAATATTTAAATATTAAATGTTATTTGTTATTGGCACAGTGGATCATAATTTGGATCCAGTATGTGGAATTGTCAAAATTACTGATCATCAGCTGTGGGATTGCATTCGGTTTCTTGCTAAAGAAGAGTTCCTTTTTTAATGTATTTATTTATTTCCACTGTTTCATCATTGCAGGGCTTGTCTAGGCATCATCCTTACCATTCATTAGCCAAGAATACTTTATGGAAATTTCTGCAATTGTCAAAGCTTCATGAAATATTGTAATATTGTCTGATGACTTCTAACTGTTGGCCTTTGTGTGGCCTTCTGCCCTTGTAACCCACTATCCTTTATAACAACAAAAAACAAACAATACTGTAATGTATTGAGCTGAATGTAGTTTGCTTAGTCATTCCCTTAAAATAGTTGAAGCCTGCAGGCCCAGACTAGCTGTCTCCAGGAGTTGCTCACAAGGGAAAATGCTTAACCATCTATTGGCTGCCTCCTAGAGGCCACTCTGAATATAAGCATGTTGCACAGCATAAATTGCAGGCTTTGTACGAGTTCCTGCTTGCTGTATTTTATTTATTTTATTTTATTTTAATCAAATTTCTATACCGCCCCTCTCCCAAAGGACTCGGGGCGGTGTACAGCCAGAAATAAAAACAGAAAGGTACATCAAACAACTGTTAAAACCATTTTTTTAAAAAAATTAAACTGACTGGCCTAAAAATTTCCATATGATCTGAGTTTCCTTTTATCTGTAAATACTGGTGGGAGGATTTGGTATATATATCAGTATTTTCTTTTGCTATTAATGTAATGATTATTAAACACAGCTAATCTGTATAATAAGCAGTATGCTGCTTCCTTTGTGATACACACAACAATGACAATTATAGGACTTTTCACAATATTGTCAAACTTCTTTCAGAGCAACTTTAAAAGCTTGTAAGACCAGTTGCATGAATGCCACGTCTGAAAAAACTCTCTGTACTCATATCTACCGGATCCCATAAGTAGACCCATTATGACTCTGCCACTTGTAGAACCAATGTCTCCGCTCTCCCAACAACTGATCTCCCATCCAATTTTTGACTATATTATTTATTTCAGAAGTTTTGATTTTCAGTTTTTGTTCTTATTGTGGAAGAGATTATGGGCTGACTGTGTTTAGGAAGAAAGTTTTATAAGCCATTTGAGACAAGATGGTGATAATGATACCATATTCTCAGGTAAATTCACCATGGTATTGCACACAAACTAGATGTGAGTTGTATTTATTTGTATTTTGATTAGCTGCAGGAGATTTTAAAGGGGAAAATGACAAACATGGAGAAATATTTGTTCTTCTGTCTTCTGGTCCACTTGTTAATACTTCAAAAGTGTTAACATACATACATACATATACACACATGGACTAATTCAGCTTGTGTATATTGTGCATATAGCCGTCCTGAGTCCATGGAGATGGACGGCATATAAATATGAAAAAATAAATAAAATAAATAAATTCTCCCATTATGTATAAAGTGTATAAATTCTTGAGGTTTTTAATTAAACTATAACTTTTAAGAAGGTGGGACGCATTTGTGCTAAACTGAGAAAATATGAAGGATGATTGTAAGGATAATATATAATATCTATCTCACATGTTAAGTATTACAAAAGGCTTTTTGGTTGTATACTTTTGAACAATTGTGAAGCTGTTTCAATAAGACTTTTGAATACCATGGTTTCAAGGCTAGTTGGGTATCCTTATGCATCTAATGAAGCAAAGTTTAATCCATAAAAGAGCACGCAATACTACATTTATCATTTAAAATGCTATAGCACATTAATAATTTATATTTTAAAACATACTTGCTCAAGCCATAATTTCCTATTTATTCTTGATGGCTCCAGAAACATTGGAGTGCCTCCATGCATTGCAATAAAATTTCAGAGAAACTGATTTGTAGGTTGCAGTTTTAATTAATATTTAATGTTTCAGCTTGATTTTCAGTGTAGTAATATTTTTTGGTTAAAAATATGAAAATTATATGTTAATGGTTGATTAAAATAAAAACTTTAAAACAAGAATACACTTTCCTAACATTTATAAAGGCATTTCTAGTCAATGCTGAAAATGAAAAAAGTATGAAAAATCAAAAAAATATATTGAATATGTATCTTATTTGATGAAACAAAGAATTTTGAAGATAAATATTGAAACTAACTGAGGTTTGTTTTTATTGGCACTGATGGAGAGTAAAGTTAGAAAAGACGTATAGAAGACTGTGTGATATATAACTAAGTACGATTCTTATATGCACAAAGATGGAAAAATGCTGAAAAATTGAAATGGAGGAATGAATTCTGAAGATGGCAGAACAAGCAGAGTTGACAAAATTGACTTGCTTGGTTAGGGACAAAACACTAAGTTCTTTTATAAAAGATTAAAACCTTGTTATAAACTGTTAGCTGATAAAACAAAAAAACGAAATGGTGATTCCCAGGTTAGAAGATTGAAAAAGACTGAATGAGGGCTGAAGAAATTATTGTAATGTTAAGACAGGAATTATTAATGTTAAGAAGGGTAATGTTAAGTTTTGAATTGTTGTAAAGAAGGGCAAAAATTATTTCTTTAACTATCTTTCTTCTGTATTTTTTCTTTATTTCTGTACTTGTCTTTTAGCTATGTAAAAACTTTTAGTAAAAAAGTTATATTAAAAAAATAAAACAAGAACATACCCTGTGCCTTCCTTATCATAACATCTGCACATTAGAAAATCAATCTTTCTGAGATATATCTATACCAGGTGTGTCTGGTCTGCAGGCCAAATGTGGCCCTGGGCAGCTAGTAATGCAGTTCCACAAGATTATAAACAACTAGCGTTTTGTACCCGTGCTATGCTACGGGAGAGTGTTTTTCGGCCTCCACAGAGCTCCGGGAGGCCTATGGAACGGCCTCCTGGGCCTCTTAGAGGCGTTCCAGAGCTCCGTGGAGGCCGGAAATACACCCGAGGGGCCTGGAGGACTCCTCCTGAGAGGCGTGTGGGCTTCAGGAGAAGCTTCCCCCAGGCCCGGGGATAGATTTTCCGCAGAGAGGGAGAGTGGGGAGAGGGAGAGTGGGGCCCCAGTTACCTACCCTGCTGCTCCTTGC
>JANHFO010002789.1:30561-43596 GCA_032468095.1 Pareas carinatus | reverse complement strand
CTGGCCTAAAAATTTCCATATGAAATTTAAAACCCCAATTAAAATATACCAAATATAAATATGAAATATAAAAGAGGAATCAGGACAGCCCGGCTTGGGAAATGTATGTTATGCCTGTGCTTCTCTACAATAAACCTGTGTTCTTTTCTACAACCCATCTCTTCAATGTCTAAGAACGAAGTATGCAACGAATACTATTAAGAGACAAAAATATAATTTTTTAAACTTTAAATGCATGCATGTATGGTTCAGAAAAGAAATTACAGAAATGCCTTAATTAGAAGAATTTACAAGAAATGTAAAATTTCAGATAAAATTCTGGCAAATTGTGCTGGTCTGCTCCCAATAAAAAGTTCTCTATAAAGAGAGAGAGAGATGAGATCCAAACTGTATAGGGTAAGGTAATAATAAAATTGTATTATTTTTATTTTCTTGTAAAATATTGATTTTATTTACTAGTAAACAAGGTAAGGTATAGTTCAGGGCTGACATAAAAGTCAACTTTCTAAATCTAACATGAATTTTTAACCAGGTGTACAATGTAGAGGGAAAAGAAAAGACACAAATTCTGACTAAGACACATAGTTTTTTCTCCAGTAATAGCAACTTTTTAAAAGCCCCCCCTTCCTTCCTGCTTTCTTTTACCTGGATTTTTTTTTCTTGAAAATCTCAGGCTCTGGGAACTAATATTAGTCTACTCTTTTCTCAGTTCTGATCCAAGGCTTCTCCTTCAGAGTCTTCCTGCTGTTCTGCTCCAGTTTTAAAAGAGAAGTATATTTTATATCACAGGCAGATGGAGAAAATGAGGGCCTTTCTATACCTGCATGACAGAGGCCATCTCTCCTTTTAGATATTTATTGAATACCTGAACCTGTTGATTTTTTTGCTGCATTCACAATAAAGCTCTTGAAACATACAATATATTTTTTAAAATGAGCTTGGAATATTCAAAACAGTCATTTCAAAGTTAGAATGCTTCAAGGTCAGCATATTTTGCACATCCCTAGCCCTTGGTAATACCATCCATTATTTGTATATGCTGCTTAGTTGGAGGTTCATTTAAAGATGGAAAAAATAAGCTTAGTCTTATAAAACTGTGCCTGTGCAGAAGATCGGCAGATGTGAAATGCAAGCTATTTCTCTCCTCCTGGAAATCAAGTACCTAAAATGATGAAATTAATGCAAGGTTTATCTTGAGAGATGGAAGCAGATGGTTTGGCAGACATTTATTCAATATCCATTTCATGAAAAGAAGGCACAATTTAAATACAGTATTTATAAATACGGTATTATATATATGTAATTAAATGCAGCATTTCAGTAAGACTTAATTTGCTCAGTTATTATCAATACTGGTCTATGTAGCTGCCTGAAGTTTGTGTGAGTTGAGTGACTATATAAATTTGTTTAATAAATAAACACGTAACAGTGGAATCAAATGTATAGTATATGGTAATTAAAAAAGAAGTTGGTTTGTGCAGTAATCAATTGACTGCAAACTGATCTTTAAACGTCCCGTGGAACTGAAAGGATTTTCCTTCTGCAAAATATGATTACAATATTAATGAAGGAGTATTTGGCAGAGCAATTTGGCCTTGGTGTTAAGGAGTGGGAAGCACCCTTTCTTAGGATTTGTATTCTGGTCTGCATTTTGGTCCAAGAAGCGTTCATCTGTTAACGCTACTTCCTGGCGTGTGACATTTGCATGTAGATTCCTGCAGAGACCTAAAAAATGAAAACCTTGTATCTGGTTCCGTCATGGCAGGGTCTGAGATTTATTGTGTTAATAATATCCCAGATTTCTCATAAAGGTAACAGAGAAGAAATACTCATTTTTATAGCTTTGGATAAGCCACTTGCCTGGCTCATGATTTAGCCAAGTAATAAAATTCTTTCTGAAATTTATTTAGAAGGGGTGGGAAGCAGATTTTGCATGTGTTCAGTAGCTCGTTTCCAAGTTTAATCCCTTTCATTATAGTCCTGTAAATGCTAAGGATTTTGCCAATCTGATTGTCATTTATTTAACCTTCAGGGGGTGTTACGGTGGAAGAAAACTTCACATGCCTGTCTTTAAAGATTTTAGAGATTTTTATGAGTACAGTATCTCCTGCCATTGCTCATTTTTAGGTTTTAGGAAATTCTTTAAAATGGACCACATCAGTCTTGTTTCTTACTTCAGGGCAAGTAAGTCTCTCTTCATTTCTGAAATAAGGAGGAAATAAGGAGGTACCAGTTGCATCAAAGTTACTATTCAAAGAAATCTATCCCTTGCCAAGGCTATGGGCTTTCTTAAAGTTCAGTCGGCTTTAGAGACCTCCCACAAGAGGAGCTGTCTAAGAACATTATGTAGATGAGCAGAAAAGCAGCCCAGAAAAGCAGAAAAAAGAAACAGACTACCTATACAACATCTTCCAATAAAATGGATACTCACACAACTTTATCAAAAAGTGCTTGACCACTAAGCCCAGTACAGCACTATCAACATGCTACAAAAAGCACAACATTGCCATATATATATATATATTACAAAAACCTCAGAAACAGTCAACAAAATATTACAACCACATAGCATCATCATACCACACAAACCAATTAAAACATTCCAAAACACAATAATTAAATCAAAAGATTGGATAGGGCAAGAAGAAAAAAGTGGAAATCATCTACAACATAGCGTAAGGACACTGTAACAGCTGAATATAACCATGAATACCAATTAGCAGTGTAGGACACAATGCAAATTCCTTAATGTCACAGCACATGGACAGACTTTACCATAATTTCAACTGGGAAATTGTCAGCTTCCTCTTGAGAAACTAAATTCAAAAATGGGAGGGAATTTCAGGAAGAGGGAAGCCATCAACAGGCACATAGAGATTAATAACATTTATACACCATTAAAAAGAGGCAGTAAAAAAACTAAAAAAGAAAAGAAAAGATCAGAATACCCATTGGCCAGCAGTCAACATCCTGATAAACAGGGATTAACATCAGGATTAATACCAGAAAACAATCAAGCTGTAAACAACACCCTAATAAAGGAACTATCAAGGAGAAAACAACACCCCCATCAAGTCTGACAGGGCAAGCTGTTATATATATAAAACAGACAGCAAATCCCACTTCCTTCTAGCACTGAAGATGTTATCTAGTTCAGTAACCAAACCTTTGCAAGGAAACAATCAGGCTCTTAGAGCGACAAGGTCTCCACATTTAAAAATCTAAATAAAAAATTGCCATTGTCTGCCAGAAATATCATTCTTATAATCTAGATTTTGAAAATATTCCTAAGAAATAAGAAAAATCCTGTTGTCCATACACACCCATAGTGCATGTTATTGGAGAAATCCAGTGCAGACATAGCCCATAGACTTATGCTAGCTGGGGATGATGACCTTATAATTAAATGTGTTTGAAGAGAATTGGATTATGGAGGCTGATTCAGAATGTTCTATTTTAAACCAAATATAAAATTTATCTGACAATTATTGTAAAAAAATTAAGAACTTTTGCATGCAACTAAGCTCTTGTTGAGTAATGGTCCTGGAAGGATTTCAAGATGCCCCTCAGCTATACATTTTTTTCAGCTGCCACTCATTAGCAATAGCAATAGCAGTTAGACTTATATACTGCTTCACAGTGCTTTATAGCCCCTTCTAAGCGGTTTACAGAAATCAGCATATTGCCCCCAACAATCTGGGTCCTCATTTGACCAAATTCAGAAGGATGGAAAGCCGAGTCAACCTTGAGCTAGTGGGACTCGAACTGTTGAACTTACTGGCAGTTGACCGTTAACAAAAGTAGAATGCAGTACTACAGTCTAACCACTGCGCCACTACAGCTCTTCTAAACATTTTTTTTCAGCTGACAATCATTCCTATGAAGACATTCACATTTGTAAGAAGTGGGTTTTTTAAATATTTTTCAAAATTATTTTATTACTAAAATGCTGCTGCCTGTTTTAAAATACTGTTTAATTTTGCTCATTAACCTTTGGGGAGAGGTTATATGAGTTGTTTGCTCTGCATTGTGCTATTTTTATTTTTTTTCTAAAACTGCAGGCTGAAATTGGCACTACTACTAATATCATATTTGCCATTACAGTTGGTTTACTAGTGACCGAAATATCTAAAATCCCTTTAATCATTTAATGCTTTAATCAGCCTTTAACAAAACTGTTCTCACTAAATCATATATTTCCAAAGTTCATATCTATTCATGAAATAACTGTCTTTTATCAGCATTATTTGCAATTTTAAAAGCCTGGTATGTGTATAAAAAATGGCAAAAGAATGAAGAATATTCTCTTTGCAGGGGCTCATCTTTCCATCTGATCTTTGGGCATTCAACAGAAATCTAGAAAAGACAGTAAGAGTTTGCTGGGATTTGAACTCTCACAGGCCACAGGTAAAGGAATTTGTGGGAAGGGAGACCCCTTGTGGGAACAGTGGGTTTGTGCCATGGGTCACAAACATCTAAGATTAATTGGTCAAGAGAGACAGATATTCTCACTAGTAGAAACCTAACTTTTTCTGTAATGCTATTTAAAAAACTGCTGCATGTCCTAGTTTACAAAATTTGGTACAATGACACCATAGGTCAAAAGCTAACCGTAAGCTACCCATTTTCTTCAATCTGACACCATGTAGCTAATAAAGGTAAAGGTTTCCCAGTTGTGTCCAACTCTAGTGCTCAATCTCCATTTCTTCATGGAGGAAGCCAGCATTGTCCAAAAATATTTCCATGGCCAGCGTGACTATCCACACAAAGGCACACAAAATGCTGTTGGTAGGTACTGAAGTGGTACTGAAGTGGTACCTATTTATCTACTTGCATTTGCATGCTTTTGAACTGCAAGGTGGGCAGGAGCTCACCCTGCAGCTCAGTGCTTGAGTCTCAAACCTGGGCTGTCAGCTTTCCAGCTAACAAGCTTAGAGTCTTTAACTGCTGAGCCCTTGCGCCTTGTATGTTGGATCTACTACCCTCAGTCGGTATGCTGAGTAGAGGTTTAGGGAACTGTAGTTCCAACAGATTCAGAGGGAACCATTTGAGTTTGAGTTTATTTGAATTTATACCCCGCCCTTCTCCTGCATGACTCAGGGAGACTAACAGGCCTAATAAAAAACATACAATACATAGCACAAAAACACAATAAAAACAACCTTAAAAATATTGCATTACATGGGGCTTAGTTAAAAAGATGGGCAAGATAATAAAATAATTTCCATCGAATTAAAATGACTAAAATGTTTAAAACCCATACGAAAAACCATGCTAGAGAAGGCTATAGTAGATTATAGTACCCAGGATGAAGCCATCTGGGTCCTTTTGTAGAATTATTTCTCCAGGGTGGTTTAGCAGGTACCACGGAATAAGATAGGTTAGGAGCAACTTGGGCAAAAATGAAGGAAGAACTATATACTCTGGTCTTAATATTGTCCTCTAACAGAAAAGACAAGGGAAATGATGGGTTCATCCCATCAAGTCTCTAAGGGCATTCAAGGAAATCACTTAGTACGATCTCAAGAGCTCCAATCCTTTCCACATTAGTTATTATAGTTGTCAAAATATACTGATAGAGTATTCAACTAATTACCAAAAATCTCATATTTAAATTCCCAATCAGTCATAAAGTTTGTTGGACCAGTCACTATTTTCATCTTAAACTACCCCACCAAATGGGGTGGGGGGAGATGAAGGACAGAAGAAGAATGATATTTGTCAACATAATTCTGTTTCTAGGATTTGGGGAGACATTCTGTTATGGACTAACCAACTTGGATCCTATTTGCATCAGAAACTATAGGACCTAATTGACAACTGTCTCTGAAGGACTACACAATAGTGTATTTCCGTAAGGTGAAAAAATAGCAAAAATATCATGGTGAGGTGGTGACAGTTGACCCTGCTTCTGAAACAGTAGTGGCTTCCTACTTTGCCAGCCTAGATTCATAACTCTCTCTTGACTTTTTATTCATCTGAGTTGTGGTGCAACTCCATCCAAAGAAAAGTTACAAAAAGAATACATTTGAAAACCAGATTATTCATAGAAGAAAATATGAGTGAAATCTAAAGAAGCCAACATGGCTGTATGCAGAGCTTTCTAAAATGCTGATGAGGACACAGAATATACCTAGGACATAAAAGAGGGCAGATATAACCAAAGGAGAATATAAAGTTTTCTCCAGAAACTGTAGAAACTGGATCAAGAAGGCTAAATCTCAGAATAACAAAAGGGTTGCAAGAGATATCAAAAGCCACAAAAAGGATTATTTGGCTGTACTAATAACAAAAGAAAAGCCAAAGATGGTGTTGATCCACTGTAAGAAGAAAAAAAAAGAAAATTGAAACGAGTGATACTGAGAAGAGATAATGCCTCAATTCCTATTATGTGTCTGCTTTTCTCTCAGAAGGAACCTACAGTTGTTCACTGTTATGCCACGAGGGGAGGAGGGATCTGCATCTTAGGATAGATAAGGGACAAGTTAGGTAATGTAAACAAATTTGGATCTCCAGGCCAAAAGGTTTACAACCTACAGAACTAGCAGAGGTGAAAATCACAGAACCACTCTTGGAAAACGTTGAGAACTTCTGAAGAATTGGTAAGCTCCCAGAAAACTGGAGGAAGGCAGATACCCTTAAATTCCTCTCTTCCCCCCAGAAAAATAAGAGAAGGGGGAGAAAGAAAGAGGTGTCTGGAAATCACAATCTTATCAACTTAACATTAGCACTAGGCAAGGTCCTGAAACAGTGTGAGATTGGCAAGTTACAGTTAACAGCAACCAGCATGGGTTTATCACAAACAAATCCTAAGATAAGAGTAATCTTATCTCCTTCTTTGATACTTACTAGGCTAACATAGCTGAGCAATGCCATTAATATAGTGCACATGGGTGTCAACAAAACCTTTGACAAAATTCCTTACAACTCACTTCTCAGATTTAGATAAATCAGCTGTAAGATGGATGCACAGTTGGTTCGGTGACTGTATGCAAAGAATGCTCTTTGTGGATTCCACGTTGAGTAGGGTGCCACAGGGCTCTATCCAGGGCTCTGTTCAACTGTTTTATCAATGACTGAATGAGGACTTTAAGAGGACACCTGTACATAAGCAGATGACAGAAAGCTGCAAGGGGTAGCTAATGCTTGAGAAGAAAGAGACTTTAAAGGATCTAGGCATACGTGGGAAAGGTTAAAAAACAATGGAATTTAACAGGGAGAAATATACAATTCTGCATCTGGTACAAAAAATGAAAGTATGTAGTTAATCTGGTTTAGCAATAATAGTGAAGGACCCAGAAGTATCATGGTCAGAAGTTAAAAATGAACTATCAGTGTGACACACACAGTGTGACGCAGCTTCTAAAAATGCTGTCTTGAGTCACAGAAACACAGTTTCTAGGATCATGGAAAGTTAAACTTTTATTGCATGATTAAGCCCAATTTGGAATACTATATCAAATCCTGGACACCACAATTAAAAAGGGAACTGACAAGTTGAAATGAAGAAAAAGTAGAAGAGGATTATCAAGATGGTGAGATTCTGTAACAGGTCTAATGTGAAACAGTTAAGGATCCATCTATTTTTATTCTATAGTTCAGTGGTCCCAGTGGCACCAGGGACCAGTTCTATGGAAACAGTTTTCTGATTTTGCATGCTGCCTGTATCCCATGGATGAGGCTTTGCTTGTTTGCATGACCCGGTTGCTGGCATGCTACAGACCAGTGCCGAACTGGTGCTTGAGGACCCCTGCTATAAATGACTAAGCACAAATATGATAGCAGTCTTCAAAAGTCTGAAGAATTGTTACATAGATGTATTCTTTATCAGAACTAGCAGGTTAAAAGTACAGAGAATTAGATTCAGTCTGGTTGTTAGAAGGAACTTCTTTACTGAAAGAATTACTGGCCAATGGAACAGGCTACCCCACAAAACTGAGTTTTTCTTTCCTGTAGATTTTCAAGTAAAAGATGGTCACTTGTGGTATTAGACTGGTTGACCTCAAATATCTGTCCCAAGTCTGTGATTGTAAGATGTTAGGATCTATAAGACGATAGATGAGGAAGTTTAGTCAAAGAACAACAGCCGTCTGTATCTGTTGAAAAGGTTCATTTCTGTTTTGTGTAAAGTTCTATTGACTGCAGGATTTTTAATGCATATTCAAGAGCTCTCTGTTTTAGCTTGCCCACTTTTAAGATCTCTAACACCCAAGGATTTTTGCTGAGGTCTTTACTGCAAATCAATCAATAAATTGGATTTTTATGCCAAATAATGGAAATATAAAGCAACTCACTAGGAATCCCTTTTATATTTGGAGGAGTATTACATATTGTTGGCTTGGTGCTGTGATTGATAAGTGTATCCATATTGGTTTTTTGCACACAAGTTAAAATTTTGTGGTTTTGTTGGCATGATATTAATAGCTATTTAATTTTTATTTTGTTCTGGGGAACTCTGAGTGGATGAAAGCTTCATAATGAAGTGGATGAAAGCTTCAATATCAAAGGAATGCTGACATCATTAAAAATATTGATTGATCTGTAGTAGATCGACCACATCTGGTCAGCAAAACTCCAAATAATGGATACTGCAAGATGTTTGTAGTCCAACTATGGTATGCCTAGTATTGGAGAAGTACAAAAGTACAAAAGATTCCCTATTTAGTATCAAGCAACATGGAAAAGTCAAGCCTTTTAATTATTCCACTAAATGTGTAGACAAAAAAGTGGCCAACTTCACTGAATTACTGCACTGAAAGAAAAAGAAGTCCAGATTTTCTCAATGGCAATCTTAATTCCTTTTCTTTGTAATAGTAGCACTGCTACTGAAGGTATCCCATGGGAAGAGTTTCCTCCTGATCTTTCTAGAGAGATTTCATTGAAGCATTGGAAAAAAGATAGACTGGAGATAACCAGATATTATGCAATAAAAAACAATACACTGAAACATCTCTTGGTCACTTCATAGGTAAATAAATGCAAAAATACAATATTACAATATACGATACCCGTGAGAAGTTTTCCAAAATTCTATTTTTCTATAAAATACTTTCTGAAACAAATGTTCTTCCATCAAATCCAGGGACAACGGATGTTTAAAACGTTTAGGAGAATTGATGTTCGTATACTATTCCTGTCAAACTGGCAACCATTCTTATCCAGCAGCTTCTACACCTAACTTTATTCAGTCAAACTCACATCCTTGTGGGAAACATAAATAAAATGTCCTCATTTAACAGAGTCTAGCATGCTGAGCCCCTCATCTTTTGAACTCTTTCTTCTTTTGGAAAAATGGTCTTCTTAAGGTTGATCAACTTGATATGGTTTATTTGGGAAGGTAAGACTTATGTTGAGGCTCCTTTTTATCCCCAAAGTCAAGCTATCTGATCTACTTGTTCAGTGCTGTTTTTAGAAAAGCTGGATTCTACCACTTAATATTCTAATACTTTTTCTGGAAAAAAATAATCAGGAAAATTTAATGACTCCGTCATAATTGACACCTTTTCATATTTGGATAAGAACATAGATTCATAGTATTTCTGGCATGTTGATTCAGGGATCATCTTTACCAAATTCTTTCCATTTATTTCCAGTTCAGTAAGTAGCTGCTGTATTAGAGCAGAATAGGATTACTTGCTCATTTGAGGGATGAGTAGGAATTTATGCCTTGATCCTTTATTGGCTGTATGATGTAAGAATTTTTTGGTTTTCTTACATTCATTGGAAAAAGAAAAGTTTCTACTTGGAATCAAAAGAGCGTAAGTAGCATATGATTAAAGATCAAAGCATTAGCTTCCCATTTTTTCTCAATCTTCTTAAGAAAATTGGAAGAGGCTGCTCTTGAATCTGACTTCAGAGAAACCAGATGCTAACCAACAATGATGGCCTGAA
The DNA here is from genome assembly GCA_032468095.1 of Pareas carinatus. Lineage (NCBI taxonomy): Eukaryota > Metazoa > Chordata > Lepidosauria > Squamata > Pareidae > Pareas > Pareas carinatus. Next base: position 33,705 of record JANHFO010002789.1, on the reverse strand, counting down.
CTGATAAAGGAACAAAGCAAGATTTTATAGATGTCATACTGTAAAATTCCCAGTGAATCAATGGCTTAATCACCAGGCAAAATTGATATTTTGCAACTAACAAATCCATGATGGAAATTCTTGCCAATGTTGGTCAATGGATTTGTGTCACTGCTAGCTCTTTTGCTTTCTATCTTCTCCCTGGTCCAGGAATAGGCACAGTACACTTTCAGCCAATTCCACCCCCACCACTTTGGCCTTGAGCTGTGATTTACATTTTAAACCAGCATTTATTTCCAAATTGATATTGCAGAATTGTCCATTTGACCCCATTCTTTGCTTTCTGTTTGTCATTGAGTTGGCTTTCCTAGTCTCATTTTGAAGTGTTTCTTTTCAACTAAAGCAAGAAATTAGAAGACTATTTCAAGATGGAAAACCCACAGCTGCATGTGGTAAATATAAGGTAGCTGTCAGTTATGATATAGAAAAACTCTTGGTACTTAAGGGGGGTTAGGATGGAGGAGAAAGAGCAAGAGGCTGCTTCAGTTTGGATAGGCCAGGCAATGTTCTCTGAATAGAATCTTCAGTTGCTTACTTTAGAACTAGATTTGGCTTAAGGAACTCGCAAGGCGATCAAGTAATTAAATAATACAGTAGTTCAATTTGGTTTTAGATTGTTTAGTGATGTATGAAGTCTTTTCCCTAAAAGGAGGAGAGTATTTCATAAACAAATGTTATTTTTTTATTACCAATGTTTCTTGGAATATTTTCCATGGCTGAAGTATTAGTGATGCATCTTTAGCCTTCTTCTTCAATTAGGAGCACGGGCAAGTTGAATTATATGCTACTTCCTTTGAATTAAATTGAAACTATATGCATATGCACTCAGCCTCTGTGGTCTCCTATTCAATGAATTCCATTGTAAAGTCCCCAGTATAGCATAAGCCTCAATGAAACTCATAAAAATATTGGCTCACAGGACCAGTTGTAATGAATGAGAGCTCTGTCTTTTAGTTTTTGCTTAAAAGTCAGGTATTTGGCTTGGAATGCCCACTTTCTATGCAATTCGTCAAAAAGACTGGGACCAAGGAAAACTGGTCATGGCATGTTAATTAAAGAATTTTTTCTTCTTCTTTACAATCAACAAGGGCATTGTAAGGTTGACATAGACATGGTAAATAATTATCAGCCCATAAATAATTTAGCATATTAAAATATTTGATGCTAGAGAATGGAAAGGAATATTAAGGAAATAATCATACCTCCAGATCTGTCCCTTAATAGCAGAAGATAGCCTAGAAACACTCTCCACTGTCTATCCAGAGAGTTGTGGTGTTTTGCCTACAAAAGCTTAAAATATTGTGGAGCAATCCAGTTTTGACACTTTAGATCAGCCTGGATTGCTATTTCCTTAGGACATATTGCAAGGGAGACCTGGAGAAGTATGGAAAGCCAAATTATGCATAAAACTGTGTTGAATAAATACTGCAACCATAGTGCTAGGAATATTTGATCACATGTAAAAGCAAATCAACTTTGGAAGTAGCTTTCAGTTATTTGGCAGGGAAGTTATGGTTCAAAAGATGTGAATCACCACAGTAAGTTAATCATTTTCTTCCAATGCGCTATGTTGGATATGGATTTATGACTGTAAGAAGAACCCTGCTGGATCAAAATAGAGTCCTGTGCTCTGATTCTCACAATGGTTAGTCAGGTGCTTTCAGAAAATAGGCGCTTGAAGACAATAGACCAGCTGTTGCCCTCCTATCGTTACGTGTTTCTTAATTGGAATTATTTAACTATTTGGAAAACAGTTACTGACTGAGTAGCCGTCCTGAGTCCTTGGAGAGGGGCGGCATACAAATGTAATGAATGGATGAATGAATGAATGAATGAATGAATGAATGAATGAATGAATGAATGATCTTGGTATTATGCATTTATTCTAGAGGAAATCCACTTGGTTTCATCTGCCAAATGTTTTAGCTGGCAATATGGATATATTCTTTTTTCAATAAGCCTCAAGCACTTTTGGATCTGGAGGTTTCAATTCCTGTTTCAATTTAGCATTAAGATATTCTTGCAATAGTTAATTTAGAATTTATTTTTGATATTCCTATGCTGTGATTTTAGGATTGTTTTAGACATATTGCTCACAATTTAAACATTATGCTTTAAATTGAATTATTTATTTCAAATCTCCAGCAGAGGTTTTATTGAATGGTCACCATTTCAAACGTAATGGGGTGAAAAATGTATTTCTATGCATGTTATCCGTAACTGATTGTCTTTTTCTAAAAAAAAAAGTGGGGGAGGAGACATGGGACAGTGGGTCCACTCTATCAGTTTTGTTGCAAGATCAGTAGTATTTTATTTATTCACCTGCTTGCCTGCATTCTTGTTTATGTCCAGCTATGTAGCCATGCCAACTCATCTTTGGTTGCTCTTAGGAAATTGAGCTGGGCAGGATATGTATAGTGTTTGGAAATATATTAAGACTGCATCCTAAACTGGGATGTTAAAAAACTCACAATATCTGGAAATTTCAGTGGGAAACCATTTTGATGTTATTGCTAAAAATTTTTACCTGGACATGATCATGAAGTCACTAGGCAGGAAGCTTTACTTGAATGAAACATTTATTTCTTATTGTGGCCTTAAACTGTTTCCTACACAGCCAACCCCTCCCAAAATTAACCATAATGTTGACCTCAGCCAGCTGAAATGGTGAACTAAGTGCTCTGCAGGTGTACTGAGGGTACTAGAGAGAAAGAAATAGTAATAATAATAATAATAATACTTTTATTTCTATCCCGCCCTTCTCCTGAGGGACTCAGGGGGGCTTACAGGCAATTAAAATAGACAATACATTCAATTAAAAGACAATTAAAAGAAATAATTAAAAGAAAATTAAATAGGGCCTGAAGTTAAAAAAGGGGAGCAATAAAATTATATCCCATAATTAAAATTGAATTTGAACGCAGGAGGAGAAGGCATGGCTATCCCAAGCCCGCTTGATGGAACAAGTGGGTCTTCAGGGCACGGCGGAATGTCCGGAGGTCTGTAATTGATCGAATAGCAGGGGGGAGGTCATTCCAGAGGGTGGGTGCCGCCACAGAGAAGGCTCTCCCCCTGGGGGTCACCAGCCGACATTGTTTGACCGGC
>JANHFO010002789.1:0-10967 GCA_032468095.1 Pareas carinatus | reverse complement strand
AAAGCCACAAACTGAGCCACGGCAACGCGTGGCCGGGTCAGCTAGTTCCTAATAATTGTAGATGCCTACTTCACGTGGCTGGACATTGTGGCCATGAGCACCCTAACCCAGGCCATGATTAGAGCTCTGGATGACTTATTCACCACCCACGGACTACTGGATCTGGTAGTATCAGACAATGACTCCCATTTCCTGACCACCCAATTTGAGGCGTTCCTACCCAACCGAGGGATCTTACATGCACTAACAGCTCCCTATCACCCAGCTGCAAACAGCCAGGCTGAATGCTCTGTTTGGTCCACAAGGGAGACCCTAGGCCACATAGGCCCTGGAGACTGGCAGGGCCACATCAATAAGTTCCTAACCTGGCAACACCTGACCCTGGGCACAGTCACAGGCTGATGCCCAGCAGAACTACTCATGGGCCTAAAACCATAGCCTATCCTGGATAGAATGCACCCTAGCTATGGACCCAAGTCCAGAGACCACACGGCCCACTCCAATAACACAGGCTGTATGCTTAAACTGGGGGAAAGGGTGTACACCAGGAACTTTATAGATAGCCCTAAGTGGATCCCTGGGGTAATAGAAGGAATAACGGTGCCCATAACTGTGAAAACCTGTGAGGGAAGGCTATGGCGCAGGCACATAGACCAACTATGTGCCCATGTAGAAGGGAATCATGGGGAAACAGAAACTAACTATGAACCTCTCCTGCCCACAGCTAGCTCAAACCCAAATCAACTGGAACACTTAGCTGCGGACGAAGAGGGCCCACGAGGCATCTGCAAGGATCTGTGTTCCAGAGGCCACCAGCAGCAGCCACAGGAGTAGGCCCAGCTGGGGCATCCTACCAGACCGACACCCAGACTTCAACTGAACCACGCAGGTCCAGCAGGAGCCTAAGATGCCCCACCTACCTGAGTGACTACATTAGCAGCGAAATCCAAATTATTAATTAATTAATGCTATAAAAGTAACTCTATATGAGTAGCATTTCAATGGAAATATTTAGCAAATGGATAAACAATGTCAATAAAAATGATAAGTTGGATTCACGGGAGATCTTCAAGCTAAAACTGTCTCTGTTGATACATCGTCTTTCCTTCTCAAGTGCTTGAAATAAAATTTTCCAATAATAAATAGAATTTCAAAGCATTTGGATTAGAGTTCTTGGAAGCTAGCATGCATCAAAGCCAAGCTGACTTGGCCTACTACATTCCAGTAAACTGGAAAAAAAATGTCTAGACTATTTTCTTAATCTATGGTTTCATGATTCGTACCATTCATATAAACTCATTTTGCTGACTGGTTGCTCTCTGGACATTCTTGAAAACAGTGAGTTTTGGTCCTGGGAATGATGATGCCTCTTGTATCAGCTATAAATATATTTATTGAGCAATCAATATATTTTAGCTAAAATTCTTATTAGGCATCTCATGGCTTTTTTGAATTTATTTAATGTTTAAAATATGCATATTCCCCTATCCCCATTAAAGTTATAAAAATCTGGAAATATTAGACCAGTGAGTAGATTTGCTTTCATATAGATATATATTAATGGATTTCATTAAATAAGATGTACAATGGCTAGAAATAGTTTAATTAGAGCTACTTGATAAATTATACATGATTTTAACATAAGAAGGGAAAGGTGACATTAAGGCAGAAATAAAGCTTTTTCTTATTATTATTAAGAAAAAAGCAAGAAAGATTAGCTTTTTATATCAGATGATAGGGATCATTAATATTTAATTTGAAAGCATTTCTGATTTTTTTTCCTATGTAGGGTAAGTGCTTCTCTACTTTGAGTTGAAATTTAAGCTGAACAATAAAATAAATTATCTAGAATGTTGTATGGGTACTTAGCAAGACACAGGATGCCGCTTAACTTCGCAAAACTATTTATTGAACTCGTAACCAAAGACAAATGCACCAACGCGGTGCTTGCTTTTAAACCTTGCCGTGAGGGCGTTCGAAGTTCCCAGCGGTGTTAGAGTCGCCAATCACCGCTATGTCCGCTCGCTTCGCTCGCTTGGCGATTGGTGCGGCTCAGCGCGTCCTCAGCCAATCCTGGCTGCTGGTTTCTGTTAACTTGGCTCGGCCGTACTGAACAATGGTGGCCATTAAGTGGAGCCGACTGCAGTTAACACTCACGCGCGGCGATCTCAAACCCCGGACACAACAACCCCTTCCCCCCCAGTCCTTCCAGCATTGAGTCACCTCCCAGTGAGTCACTCCGGCGGTCGTTGCTTCATTCGCAGACCCCGGTGCACTCGCGGGGGCGAAGGATCGCTGCTGCTGGAGCTGCTGTCGCCTGGAGTGGCCGCCTGTGCGCCCCTTGGGGCCCCTCCGCCAGCACTGGCTTCTCCTGATGGCCCGGGCTCCTCATCCTCGGAGCTGTCGGCCCCGGGGCGATCTCTCTGCCAGAATGCTGGGTATCTCCGTTCCGGTGAGGGTGGGTGTCCGAAGGGTCCGATACCCCACCTCCGTTGCTCGTCGGTCCACGGGGGATTGTCCTCCCACTCCACATCCGATGCCCCGCTGCCCGACTCCAACCCCGGCTCGGGGAACGCGGTGATGCGGCTCCCTTCGACTGTGGGCTCTGATGGCGATCCTCCTTCCCCCTCTGGGCCGGGCCCCCAATGATGCCTCAGTTGGTCGACGTGCCGGCGTACCTCTCGGGCATCGGCCAACTGGACCACGTATGCCACCCCTTCAAGGGTGCGTATAATCCGCCCTGGCTGCCAGGGTGGCTGCTCTCCGTATGCTCAGCTCCAAACGTTTCCCGGAACCTAAAATGCCTTCCTGCTCTCCTTTGGTGCCTTTCGGGACCTGGAACTGGCTTGGGCTGCTCTGGTCTCAAACGGTCCATTTTTGTAGTGAGAGTGACCCCCCCACCGAAGCTCCGCTGGTGTCCTCCCCATCGCCGTGCAGGGCATGGTGTGTTGGGATAGGAGGAACTCTGCTAGTTTCGGGTGCCAATCTCCTCCCCCCATTTTTTTTAAAAAGATTTTTTTTCGCAGACCATAACTTCTGCTTGTCTGTTCGACGACGGGTGGAATGGGGGGTTTGTCATATGGTGAATCCCGAGCTGCGTCGTGAACTCCTTGAACAAGTGACCCGTAAACTGCGCTCCGTTGTCTGTGACGATTGTGTCCGGGAGGCCGTGGGTGGCGAACAGTGAGCACAGTTCCTGGACCGTCCTTGCTGCCGTTGCGTTTGCCCGTGAAATGGACCCGTGTAGGCTAGGTGAATTCGCGACCAAGGTTTCTGGGTGGGCTGCCAAGGTTGTGCTTGGGCCTTGGGGGGGGAATGGCCGCTGTAGTTGGCATGGTGTGCACTGTTTAACATGATCCTCGATTTCAGTGTCCAGACCCGGCCACCATATGTGGTTTTGATCGGACAATGCCCAGGTGCCCCGCGTGCAGGATTCTGAGTACTTGTGGCCGGAGGCTCTCCGGGACTACGACCCGGCTTCCCCCATAATATGCATCCCTCGTGTACGGATAGTTTGTCCTTGCGATTGACAAACTTCCTGAAGTCTGGCCCCCAGTAATTGTGCAGTTTCCCTGTTTGAATAGCCTCAAGAATGCGGCTTAGGATAGGGTCTCTTGCCATCTCCCTCTTAACATCTGCAGCGTTCAGGGGTCTGTCCGACATGTCTTGAATGGACATTATTCTATGGGTGGGCGCAGGATCGGGGTCCGTTTGTGCTAGCAGTAGCTTGCTTAGACTGTCCACATGTCCCATCTCTTTGCTGAGCCTGTGCCTGAGCTGGAAAGAGTAGGCAGCGAGAAATATCGACCAACGCAGCATGCGTGATGATATTATTTGGGGTGTTTGTTTTTGAGTTGTGAACAACCCCAGGAGCGGTTTGTGGTCCATGTACACCACGAACTCCCACCCATATACTTTTTGATTCTGGCGACTATGGCCAGGGCCTCCTTGCCGATCTGGGCATAGTTTCTCTCTGCTGACAAGAGCGTTCGTGAGTAGTACACTATGGGGAACTGCGTTCCCCTCTCGTCCTCATGGCGGCTCTGCTCCCTCCCCCAAAGGTGAAAAAGGGAGAGGCGCGACTGAGCTGCGGATTGCGCTCGCCTTTGCGGGCGTCCAAACTCTCAGCAAGGCAAGGAAGAGGGGGGAAATCCCCGAGCTGCGGATTGCGCTCGCCTTTGCCTGGTGTCCAAACTCTCAGCGAGGCAAAGAAGGGGGGGGAAATCCGCGAGCTGCGGATTGCGCTCGCCTTGCCGGCGTCCAAACTCTCAGCGAGGCAAAGAAGGGGAGAGGATCCCCGAGCTGTGGATTGCGCTCGGCTTTGCCAGAGTCCAAACTCTCAGCGAGGCAAAGAAAGGGGGGGAATCCCCCAGCTGCGGATTGCGCTCGCCTTTGCCTGGTGTCCAAACTCTCAGCAAGGCAAAGAAAGGGGGGGGAATCCCCGAGCAGCGGATTGCGCTCGGCTTTGCCAGAGTCCAAACTCTCAGCAAGGCAACGAAGGGGGGGAAATCCCCGAGCTTCGTGCTGCGCTGCGTGGGTGAGGGTTGTCCCGCCGCCAAGCCTGAGGTCCAAGCCGAGTCCTTAACCGATCCGAGTTCCGAACGCCGACGGGAGTCCAATCGAAAGTCCGAGGTTGGTCACGAGAGATCCGATCCGAGTCTTGAGGTGCAGCTTCTTCTGGGTACCGAGCAAATGCTGATAAACGTTATTGCTCCAGATGCCGCTCGTCTCCACAGGCCTTTCTTTATTGCTTCCGGGGCGCGGCTCGGCAGCCGTGCCCCCTCCTGCGACCACTCACGTTCGTTCCCTGCCGCCGCGCCTCCTCCCGTCACCAATGACGCCTCGTCCTGGCGTCCTGCAAATCCCACTCAGTCTCCTCACCTGCTGACTCTGCCTGCCCTTCCTCCTCTTCCAGTTCCACCTCCACTTCCACTGTTTCCATTGCTGGCCCGGCCTCCTCTTCCCGTATGGGGCCCCTTTCCTGCCCCCCAATACCTGCCTCGGTCTCCTCCGCCTCTTCCTCCTCTTCTTCCTCCTGCATCTGGGCCCCCCCATTCTCTACTCACAACAGAATGATCCTTCTATCTCCAACTCCTTCAATGTCAGTTATATGCATGATACTTACTTCTTTGTAATTATAGTAAAGTCATGTGTGACTTACTTTAGAGTAAATATTTATTAGCCTGTATTTGGAAGTCCTAAGCATCTTCACTCTTTTGTTCTGAACCACTTTTAATATTGTGTCTATGGAGATTCTCAATCATCCAGCTCATGGTTTTCCCAAAGGTGCTTTTCCAAAAGACAACTGGACTTTCTTGGGTTTTTTCTTTGAAAACATTTCACTTCCAGAACTGAAGAATCTTCTCAGATGAGAAGCAAAACATTTTCAAAGGAAAAAGAAGAAGAAGGCCCAGTTCCCTTTTGAAAAAACACCTTTGGGATTTTTAATATTGTGATTCCACCATTTTTTTTATTGCTGGCGAGTGTTTACTGTTGTTATTGCTATTATTATTATTCCTGCAAAGGGATGGCATATAAACATATAAAATACAGCAGTTAATCATGGAATTACAGAGGCACATTTTTTGTCTTCTTAAAGCACTGCACGTTAGCAGAAAAGTTGAAATAGTGATCAAGAGCAATGATGTAGGCTGTAGGATGTAGGAAAAGCATTTGTCCCCCTTACATGATCTGCCTCCTGCTCTTTGTAGTTTTTCTGTTACTAGCAAGAAAACAAAATTTGAGGCATTCTATCCAGAATAGAAGAGACATGCACACCATACTGTAAATCTTGGAAGTAGTGACTGTTTCTAAAGGAGGCAAATATGCTGTTCTCTGGGAATTGCACTTGTGTTTGCTGAGGAGCAATGACTTTGACAGTGAGAAATAATGCTCTTTCTTTATAGTCTTGTTGCTATTTCTCAGGCTTTTCATTTCCCTGGAAATGACATAGAATTGATACTTTCAAGTCAGCTCTCTAAAAAGAAGGAACATGCTTCATGCTTGTAATGGAGAAAGACATCTTTTGAAGTGGGCGGCGAGGTATTGCAGAGCAAATTAATGCCTGGTTCTTGGTTTAAGACAAGGAAAAATGTCTGCTGCTAACTGGCAGATCCCGAGGAAAAAACACTTGTTAAGGCTTCAAGTGATTGATAAGTGCTATCCTGTTGACGAGTTCCTAACCTCATGGGTACGTGCACAGACTCTTCTTGATTCTTTCAGCTTGAAGGAAGATAAGAGAAGAGCAGGAATCAAGGGGAGCAGAAAAATAAACGCAATTATATTCAAACATGATGGGATGGAGGTCTTTCTATGAGTGTTTCTTTTCTTATTTATTACTTTTTATCTTATTTTCTTTTGCCACAAACATAAATTCCTTTACATACGGTCCATATGTGATATGAAGGAGAGAATAAGATTATAGTTCTTCACCGTTTTTAAAAAAAAGACTTTTTCAGAGATGTTAGGAAGCCTCCAGCCAGTCAGCAGGGTTCAAATGAGGGGTTAGCCTGGAATATTGTCTGACCTCAAAAGGTATAGAATGAATCTCCCCCTAAAACAACGTTCATTGAAGCCTTATTTATTTTTTTCTCAGCAGTAGGCTGCCGTACTGAAGAGATTTCTGCAGAAATCTTAAGCAGAAGAAAATCAACACTGATATTCCCTAAATTCTTCTGAAGATCTTACCTAGCCTGCCAATGAAACGTTCAGAAACCAGCACACAAGTTCAGAGAATAAACCTCCACCCTCATCTTATACTTGAGCTACAGATATTCGCTACTATCACAGAGATTTCTGTATTATAGGCAGAACATAATTTATTAGCTAGTTAGTTCAAACTCTGTGTGAGTCTGGTTGTTTGCACCTGACAGAAAAAGCATAAAAGTTAGTATTTTTTTCTTCCTAGTGTTTTCCTGCAAGTGCAGGGTCTGATTTTTTTTCTCAAATAAACCAAAGGTTGATCCATTTAGTTGCGACAAGAATTGACTAACTGGCTTAGTTGCACAACCTTGATGTTGTGGGCTGAAAGAGAATGACTGCCCCAAACTCACCCAGCTGATTTTCATGGCTAAGGTAGTACCAGAACTCATGGTCTTCTAGTTTTGAGTCTGGTGCCTTAACCACTAGACCAAATGCGCTCTATATAAAGCTTTCTATAAGTATATGTAAAGTTAGGAACTCCATTTAAGGAGAAAGTTATACTGTATGTATTTAAGAAAGATATATGGACAAAAGTAATACGTACACAGGCAGTTATTATCTGAAAGATTATAATTTAAACTCTCCTAAATTACAACATGGTCAGGAGGATGCATATTGTATAAAACGCAGATAGTTAGAAATGAGGGACATTGCTTTTCTATGAAATCATGTGAGCTGGAAAATGGTTGTCCAGAGCCTGCATGTGGAAGCAATTTTATTTGTTAAAAAAAGAAAGGATAAAGATATGCCTCTGGATACACATTTATTTCACACTAGGGGTATAAAGATTTATCATGTGTGACTGGGCAGATGTCTTGCATTTTTAAATTAAAAGTGAATTGCCAGTCTCTCAAACAGAATTTGGCAGCTGTTTCATGTGAATCTACTCCTCGTTCTTGCAAGACTTCATGAGAGAATGATATAGTCCTGTGAGACTCGAAGTGAGATATCTGTGCGCTTGTGCAAGTTCACTGAAATATCAGTAATTGGGGGGGTAGTCAGATTTTGGACATTCAGAAGTATTTTAAAAGTTAATGTTAATGTTTTGAGTTTGACGCTGGCATTTTTGAAAGTGTTAGACAGCCTAGGGACCAAGAGTTACACAATTTTGCCTTCAAATTTATCTCTTCTATCATGAGGAAACACACACACACACAATTCAGCTGATGGGAAATAAATGTAGAACATCTCAAAGAGGGGTGAACAAATATCCAGCTAGGTCTGAGGAGTCTTCTATTCCAGTACCCGAGTTTCTGGCACAGGCATTTTATTCTCCTTGCACACAAGATATGAGAATTGCTCTGAGTCCATGCACCTCTTTTAGATTTAGATTCCCTGCAATGCTGTGGAGCATTCAGCATGGCTGAGGAACTTTTAAAAGCCGGTTCCAGTTTTTTTGTTTCCTCAGAAACCTGACATAAAGCAGCTAAGGAGTTGATGAGTATTTCAAACTTGACATTGACACTGGGCAGTTTCCATTTGCTCAAAATGTATCCCCCATTAGAAATATGATGCATATTAATTTAGTTTTTCCTTATTAACATATGTGTATTTTTCAGAATCTCTTCCAGAAATACTAAACAATAAAAAGGCAATAGATTTTTATGTTGGTTTTTTCTTCTTCGACAGCAGGGTTTAACCGTAAAGTACCAATTTGACCATCTTGAGAAGGTAGATTTTTCTTACCATGCCCATGTAGTTTGCAAGAGATAAATAGACCAACCCCCCATTCCCCACTTTTCCTCTTTAATAATACAATCTGTCTGTTGTTAGTGAGTTGTGAACATAGATTACTGTTTTGGTCTGGAAGGAAACTTTGCTTCTGACAGTTTTGAAGATCAGGGTTTCAATCAATGAAATGTTTTCAAGCTTCAAATGTTCTGACTCAGAAATGGCCAATATTCCAAATGCAAAGCAAAATGTCTCTCTGTTGAGGGTTTTGTTTTGAAGTTGAAACAAAAGCTGACCTCAGAGCCATACTGACTATTCAGATTGACATCATTTTGAGTGTTCAATTTAGTCCACCTCTATCATAGAGATATTATGAAAACCAAATACTGGGAGAGCTTACACCACTTTATAGAAGAGCCATGATAATCTATGGTGGCCCAAAATCAGAAGTCAAATAGATCCATTTTCACTTTTATTAAAAAGAAGCAAGATTTTGTGAGTTACAGTCACATGGGCCATAGGAGGCATTACATGAGTATTTTTGTCCTGTTGGGACTTATCAGACACAATTATTTTATGATGTTCAAACCCTTCTACTTAAAATTGAATACATGGATCTCTGCATTTTAGATGTCTATATACAGTACATTAATTTTAGGAGCTATCTGTGTCCTGGCACTTATTGGTTAGCTACAACTAAATTGATGAGATACACAAATTAAGTGATGTGGGATTTAAAGAGGAATGAAGTAGAGCAAGATGCAGACAACTAAGAGACAGATGACAAATATCCCATCAATTATCAATGTGTAATGTGTTCAAAAACCCTTTTGTATGTTGAGAGCTTCTGAGATTGTCTGAAACTATTTGGTCTATGTGAGTTAAATAATTTCTTCCTCAATTATGCTGGATACGTTTTTATCCCCCCAAATGACTACTTTGAGAACCATAATGGAGTGTTTTGAGAGATTGCAATGCACTAATACATTGTCTTTGTTTTGAGTCCTGATGTTAAACTTGTGTGCATTAATTCTTTTACACAGTTTGGACTATTTCTCCAATGTAGTATCCAGAGGGGTGTTGCTGGGAGACTATGGCATACTTGGAACTCTTGAAGGATAAGTAGGAGGTCAGTGGAATAAATACTCAAGTTAAATTAAACTGTCCAAATAACTGACTATCTACACAAAGAAAAACCAGGCTGGCTGTATTTTTGCTTCTCATCCTCTTTTATCTACTTGTTCTGTGTCTAAATATGTGCTTTCCTAGAAGTTGCTTCATTGAGATGTGAACAGCTGGTTGCATGGTAGCCTGGACAAAAATTCCCCTGAGTTAAAATAAAGTTGTTTTGTAGGGTTTTAGAAAACTATGCAATCTAGTTTAGATATGACAGTTATTTGCTTGAGAGTTTATTATGGCAGTGTTGCTGTGGGTGGGTAGGCAAGGAAAAATAGGGATTAAAATATACTGTTTCCTGTATACTATACTTCAACTTAATTTTAGTATATTTATCCCTGTTGGGTAAATATAGCTTGAGCAAAATTCTTTGTGCTTATTATTATTATCATCAACAGCTATTTAGTTGCAGCTTGGTATTAGTTGATTGACTAAGTTTCTCAGCGAAGTCCTTTCAGAAGGTCAGAGAGTCTTATAGTAATGTTGAAGGGTACAATCAAGGTTCAATTATTCTTTATTTCTTCTGGAAGATCCAAACTGATTTGTCAACATTTGCTTCTGTGATGTTGCAGTTCTCAAAGCCCTGAACAGTTACTTTGCTGTAAAAAATGTAGCTATTCTGGCACACAATACTGTTCTCAAGCATATGCAAATAAATAAAGATGCAATTTATTTATCTTTAAGATTTATAAGGCAGTCACCTCAAATAATGTGACTCTTTGCAATGTACAACATAAATTAAACAAAGAAAAAAACTCAGCATATCACAGAAAACAATACAATGTGGTAAATATATAATCTAAAATGGTGACCAAGCATGTACAAAACAGCCAACAATGGACTCCTATTTCACTGGCCCATAATGCTGGAAGAACAGTTATATCTGAACAGCTTTCTTAAAGGCGAGCTGAGTTGGGTCATGTTGTATATCTGGGGGTGGTTGGGGAAGATCTACTGAAGAGGACTTGTGATAGTAACTGAAGTCACATAGCATACTGCTCTAAGATAAATTAGTTTACGTGATAGGTAATCCACCACTCTGTGGAAACTCAGCCATTGCCTGGAAGCTGAACCAGGGCATGTATTAAACCATTTCATGGTATAGTTGGACAAAGCAATTGTGTCTTGTTAACCCAGTTATGAGTTATTGTGTTATGTCAATTTTGCAGTGGGATATCTGTATAGAAATATAGCCATAGAATCAAACTTCCACAATAGTAATAGACATAGTTAAGGGTCTTATTGTACATCGCCCAGGGTCATGTTTGGTGAGATGGGCAGCCATATAAGTATTATAAATACTTAAATAAACATACCCAGGACTCGAGGGCTTCAAAAGATGGACTTTTTCAGTCTGCCAGCCCCAGGCTGCGTTAAGCCGCTTTTGACAGCTAAAATCAGCTGTCAAGCGGCGGGAA